>JAQQBS010000002.1:18953229-19074752 GCA_030347275.1 Microctonus aethiopoides
TTTTTTTTTTTTTTTGTGAGTTCAGAATTAGTATAAAAAATCGAAAATGGATATTGTTGTATTATTTAATCAAGTAATAATGAGGCGAAAAAATATAGATTACGTGCTAATAAATTGTGCATTTTTATTCACACTCAAATATTACGAAAGAATCAATCCCAAGGATCAAAATTCCAACCCGTTATTTTATTAATTTTTTTTTTTTTAACCTCTGTACACCGTTCGATAATGAATGTCAATTTTTATATTCTTATACGTAGTCTTATTAGTTTTTTTTGTTTTTTTTTCTTTGTATTTTTTTTTATTTATTCATTTATTTATTTATTTTTTTTTTTGGAGAAAAACCGCACTGTTTGAAACGTACAAGGGATCCCACGAAAAAAGATGATTCGTTGGGGATTATACCATGACGTTCAGACGAAAACGTTGTATTTTACAAGTTATATCCAGTAATATAATATAAACGCTATAAGTCAACCTGATTTCCATTTCGTGGCACATTTCGTTTTGTTTATTTATTTTTTTTTTTTCCATTCATGAATTTCATAAATTACTTTATTTCTTATTCATCATCACTTTTATTGTTTCTTCATTGTCCTTTAAATTTTTTTTTCACGCCATAAACTACCCGTTATGTACAGAGCAATCACATTATTTCGTAGCGAGCGCTTAAATGACATTCATTTAATTACAGGTTTTTTTTTTTTGATGTTATCTCTTTTTTCCATTTATGAATCAATTTGCCGTAACGATTTATATAATTTTTTTTTTATAATAAAATACATATTCATGTCGTTACAGTATTTTAGCTAAATGCTTTCGAGTCACTTTCGAGTGCACGGATAAATTTACTTTATTTGTCCGTGACTAATACTATTTTTTATTCGTTCATTCACATTTTTTTTTTCTTTATGTATTATATTATTTACAATTCATTCGAATTAATAATTAAGTAGATTAAAGAGTACCTTTTTTTCTTATCTCATCGCAATAAATAGCGTTTTTGTTTTTTTTTTCTGTGTAAAAAAAATTTATTAATAAATTCATTGACATGAAATTGTCATTTCATTATTATTTTTTGTTTGTTTATAATCTCAAACTTGTAAGACGTACTTGCATATTAAAGTCTTTCACTTTTTCTCAGTCATGCGAAATTGATCAATCGCTCTAGCAGAGATAACAAATTTTTCGAGATGATAATATAAATTAATTTTACACTGCGAACAAAATAAAATCACAATACGATAAGCAGATAAGAAGAGTGCATTGTTTATTTACAATTTATCATTCTCGGTTCAATTTATTTTTATTTTATCCATTCTCTTCTCAATTAATGACATAAACCAAAGAAAAAATTGATTTTTTGTCATCATTTATAATTAAAGCGCACACTCGAATCGTTTTTCTGAGCCGAAGTTGCTTTTATTTACACTGCCATGAGATTTACAATCGATTCTCGAGGCTCCCCCAATCAACCATCTCTGAGTTTCGATGAATCAATTTTAAGGCATTATTTTTTTGTTTTAATTTTCCCCTATATATTTCTTTGCTTGTTTCATTAATTGCCACCGTATTTTTAAAAAGTCACAGTGCCCACATTTATTCATTTATTTATTCATATTATTTTCCATTAAATAGTTTGAGTGGCAGTTATGGGAAAGATCGAGTGTGATTACTTGATTAATATTATATAATTTCCCGTTAATAATATATTTACAATTAATTAGATTTAATTCATTGAATAACATTCACTGTGGTATATTAAATCCATTTCAGGATCCTATAATTGAAATTGTCGTGTGCCATATTTTGTCGTGTCTTCAAATTTAATAACTTTATTTATTTCCAATATGTCGTTACTTATATTTATTCACATGATAACACGACTGGATTGTTTGATAAAAGCATGGCAATGACAACGATGATAATATTTTTGCGCTCTTGTTTTTGAATCATCACTAAATCTTCATCATAGTCGTGTGCGTAAAGATGAGCGTAATTTTGGGGGCCGAACGGTACTTGGCGCTCGACTGGTAACCGCGGCCCCGTATGTCATACGACCGCTTCTTCTCTTTTAAAATTAATATTTTGGGATGCGCAAAAGTCACGTGTGAATGGAATACAGTTGAACAGTTTACAAAATTCACACTCATACACTGGGACATTGTAAAATAGAGTGAGTAATAGGGCAAATAGACCGAATATTAATAATAGACAAATCCAAATGAGTAGAATTTTACGTCGACGATCGTAATGTCCAAATGAAATGAATGGCATTAGGGCATAGGACGCAAGAAAACCAAATATAAAGCCAAATAAATGGGCATAGTTGTCGACCCATGGCAATACACCAAGTATAAGGAATCCAACAAGAGTTAGAATTAATTTGGCAAGTGCACGTCGTGGATGCCTTAACATAGGCCAGCAATTGAGAACTTCAACAACGAGCGTGGCAAGCAGAGCAAAATGAGCACCAGCTGGGCCCACCTGTAAATCAAAAATCGATTAGCATACAGTAATTTTAATATGAATATTTCATTCATTAGTTTAGAGTTTAAATTAATAATGTAATAATTAAATTACTAAATACCAGTATAGTTATCGTGTACTTTCCAAATAATATTTAAAAGGGAGGTAGCGACAATTAATTTTACGATGCTCAATTAAATTTGTGGTTGTAGATCATATTATAAATATTCAATTAAAACTTTCGTGGTTGGGAGAGATCTGATATTAAGTAATGACATATTAACTGTATTGTAGCAAAATTAAAATTTATAATTTAACTTCTTCTCTACAGTAAATTATTTATGAAATTATAGAAAGTGAAAAAAATTTTTTTGATATCTCACCTCAGCTCTGTATGGAATAAATAGCGCACTGGCAAGATTTCCGGCTAATGCTCCTGTGAAATATATTAAGGCAATCCTCAGAGAACCCGTTAACTTTTCGAGATCCCTCATCAGATAAAACTGAACGAGCAGAGTTATGGCAAGATGAAGAATTCTACAGAGGATTAGTAAAATAAAAATAAATATTATGAAAATAATTATAAAAATATAAATACATTTTGGATTATTATTCTGAATTAATAAGAAACATACCCAGCGTGGAGAAATGTTGCAGTAAATAATCGGTAAAATTGATCTGGCCATTCAGGATGTAGGAATGGCATCATTCCACACACATCATGAAGACATTCAACTTGCGAACATAATGACGCTTCTTCGTGGAAATATCCATGAACAAAGTCACAGTATTCCTTGGTTGTAATTCTACACATTCCATGAATTCCAATGCAACACGGATGTCCAATAACTTCGCATACCATATGTTCTGCCATTTTATCCTTATAACGTCCTATTGGAAAATTATTATTTCCGTGCCCACGACCGCTGTTGCTTCTAAGGAATAAATCAAGAATATAAAACAAATGTCAAATCATTTATATTATACTGAGAAAAAAATTAATTTAAGCAATTAGATTTATTCACATTAAACTAAATATTTTCTTCAAACAATTAATATTTATTTTAAGCAATTAATAATCATTTAGAAATTTTATATTTATTTATTTTCATTTTTTTTTTTCAAAGTAAAAATTAAATTCAATATGCTTACCTGAATCGTTGACTGTATGGATTTGTTTTTCGACAAATTGGCCATTTAGTGATGTCATCTGGCCACTCATATGGTGCAATACTTGCTGGTGCATCACAAAATTTTGGGTCTAAACCACATACTGATCCGCTTATTCTTCCACCGGGTCCACTGTCGCCAGGACCCCATTTTTTCCACGTTGATATAGTATTCTGTAAAATAATAAATTAAATTAGTATGACATATTGCGGAATAAAATCGATTGTGATGATTCAATTTCTGGTTTTATAATTATGTAAACTGCATGTGGCATTGATTTATAATGGGATTTTATTTACTTCATTTACTGTGACTGTCGATCTCACTCCCCGGACCAGTTGGTATGCATGAGAAATAATTTAATTATAATATTGTACAATGGAGAGATATAAAAAATGTTATTATTTGTTTGAATGCAATCTATAAATGAATATCAATTTATGTATTGAATAAATGAAAAAACTCACTGAACAATCGGCTTTACTAGATTGAACACAGCCCGAATCATCATTTCTAATGCAACAAGCTGTGTCACGTTCTCGTTCTCGCCACACGTCAATCTCCTTGAGAATCTTGATGTCTCGTCGCATGCAGGGCGCAAACTTAGCACCCAAATGAATCAGGTCGGCTGCTCTTGGACCAATCCAAAAGTTGGCTGGCTCTTGATAATCCACTTGTTGCAATGAGAGACTTGTCACGAGAACCTGAAAACCAACGGACTTTTAATGCGCATGTAGCTTATTCTATTCTATTTTTTCATATACGAAATTCCATTGAGAATAATTGGAGAAAATAGATGATGAAAATTTCACCATTATTTTTATCGCCTCTCTGTATTATTTCTGGTGTATTTTATCGCGAACAGATATTGGAAAAAAATTTGCATATAAATGGAATTGTGATGTGTGAATGATAATAAACGTGAAATTGAAGAAGAATAAAATAATTAATTATATTATATATAATTACAATTAATTTTTTCTTTCTACTAACCAATCCAGAACGATGATCAAGGTCGATGCCAATTGGTCCAAAGCCATAACATGCCAATGAAATAATTAGTACAAGCACTTGAACTGTCGTGATCCAGTAAGTGAAAAATGGTCGATGATCCTCAATGTCATCCAATTGTTTTCTCACATGTGGTTTGTGCGCAACACTATGACGAAATGATCTCCTGTAATTTTTATTTAATTTTTTTTTAATTCACCTTAATCAAACACATCACTATTTTTATATTTCATTTCATAGAATAATAATTTAAAAATTAATGTCAAACACAAAGCTTCTCAAAATTCCAATAATAGACTTTGACATTTCAGTTTTGCATCGCAAATTCAATATTTCCATTTTGTTGTTACAACATATAAACGATTACTTGTATATATACATATATAAGCATGAAAGAGAATGATGTATAGGTGTGAACGTTTTAGTTTACGCCTCGCACGCAACAATCGTGTTAACATTCTCCGTTGAATGAGGTCGATGCTGCATTACGAGCTTTCCTATTTCCCTGTTCCACCACCTTCACCTCTGCCACCAACCAATTCTAACTAAACTTGATGACGTTCAATCGCACGCGACGTGCCATTCAACTGACGGGCTAATTGCTATGTATCAGGACCAAAGTTGACGCGCTTATCATTATTTACACGAACTATACATATATTTTTTTTCATTTGATGAATTATTTACATACTTTAAACAAATAAATATTGGTGAAGTAAATAACTAACCCAAAAAATTTTCCAACGATTCCCATGCCATATTGTCGTCGATTACTGTTATCAAAGACACGGTCAATTGTATTTGGTGATATCCTTGTTCCACCTGTCATTTCTCTTGTTAATATGACACCCTCTCCTTGCTGTTGATGTTGTTGTTGATTGGATGTTACTCTTGGATCATCAGTTTGTCTTGAATCAAGTCGTGACCTATGCCAACTCGTCGTTCTGTAAATGCTTTTCTCATTAACCATAAATGTAATTTATTTTAAAGCAAACTATCGCTTTTATTGGCAAATTAAAAAGTTGAGGATTTCACACATTTAGCAAATAAAATAAATACACAGTAATTAGTAGATACAAACATATTAATAATACACGACAAGATAATGTTTGAGGAATTTTCAAGCAAAAGAAAAATTAAATATGTATGTAGCAATTTATTTAGCATTTATTATTAAATAGAAAATCAAAAAATTAATTCTCAATAAATTTACCTAGATGTGTAATGATCCTTCATGATTGGACGCGATCGTCTAATTTGTTGTGCTCCATCTACCGATGTTCTATCGTCCTTTTGCGGTGTAAATCTGCATACAGAAAAAAATTAAATAGTCAATAAAAAATCATAAAATGAAATTTAAAATCAGCAATGAACATTTGATAAATCTCTAATGTTTTTTTTTTCCTCTCACATTATTTTTGTTTAATACTTTATACAACTCTCGGTAAATATATACAATATATATACACTTCTTTTTTTTACCCTCTTTACGTCATTATTATTATTCGAGTTTTAATCGTCGTCTGCCACTTGACGGAAGGGTCGTACAGCATTCTCGTTATTCATCATCGTTGGTATTCATATTATTCATATACAACATGTGTATACTCTCAAAAAAATTTTTTTATCTACGCAAACAGCGCATATACATATACATAAGCATGTATAAACTTGCATTTATACAATATATGTATATTTACTGCATCGATAGTATAAAATAATATTATTCAAGCTTGCATTTTTTTGAACCAACATTCCATGATGAATCAAATCATATACATTAATTACTATCTCTATTATATTTTTATAATTTTTTTTTAGCATTCCATTGTTACTTAATGAGTTTTTTTTCATTATAATAAAGTATGAGATGCTTTATGGAAGTACAATTCACGTTGAATTTTTTCGATAAAAGAATGAGTTTTTTTGTTTTCATTACGTACGTAACGACATCAGCATTATCAGTGGAAATGGAATGATCTAAAGTCCGCCCGGTATTATCAATGCTTGAAGACGTGACCTCATCGTCCTTGACAGCATTCATTGTGGCTTGATCCATCAGGATTTGCGGTGGTTGCTGATGGGTGGTCGCCATTTGCGGTGGTGGAGGTGATGGTCGTTGGAAAAATGCTGCTTCTTCCTCATCCTCATTGGCAGTGTGATCATCGTGAACGACATTTTCTGTGGAGCTTGCTTCTGTCGGCGACATTGTGGATATTAAACTAGGAGGAAAGCTACGGGATTCCGGTCGTGACGTTGATCTTTCACGTGGCCGTTGTCTTGTCAGGGTCTGTGAATAATATACCATAATAAATTAAATGAATAATTAATTGATTAATATCTAAGGTATAGTAAAAAAAATTTAAACAATAATGTTTACAATGAATAAATGAATTTATGAATAATTATTTGTAAACAATGATATGATTTTTTGATTTATTATCGTTTTTCTGAGAGAATTTTGTAGTTTATATTCAAAATTATTATGCAAGCGATTTTGATATTTATTCTATTGTCGACTCAACACATTCAATAAATATTCACCATAAATTAATTCTTATTTTTAAATGAGTTTTACTTTTTTTATGCTTTATATACATATAGCCACAACAAAACTCATGAACCAAATTCAATTGACGGTTCTTCTCAGCATCGGATTCTGCGCATGTTGCTGATGACAATAGTAAGCAATTACCCCAGAACCACTCAATAATAATTGTTTTTCCGTTTTGTGTTTTCGTAGCACCATTTTCTATCTCAACCTCATTCCCATCTGCGCTTCTCTCAGCTCATATACACACTGCGGTATTACATTAACTAAAATAAAAAGTTTGACGATACATATACATATACTACTTGCTTTAACAATACCACCCAAAACATATGGAAGTTGCTTCGTTGGAAAAAAAATTTTTTTTAATACTTTTATACTAATATTTTTAACTAACTTTTTAACCAAAAGTTACTGTAAAATGGGGCAAAGTAAAATGTACTCAACCATTGGTTTTTTATTCATATTATATAACCCTTATGTTATGATGCAAAAGGTCATAGAAGTCACGAGAATTTTATCCTATTTTATTGTTTAAACTCAACAGAATAATTTGAAAGTCAAAAAGATTTTATTGTGTAATAAACATGAAAATTAGGAAAATAAATATAAATAAAAAGTGGAAGTATTTTTTTTTTTCAAAATCCCTATTGTATTCTTATTCTTATTCTTATTATTATTATTATAAGGAATATAATATAAAATTTTATTATATAATGAAACATTTGTAGATGAAATATCAAAGGTATTCTAATTACCATAAATATATTTATGATATTTTGATTATCAAAGCTCAATTAGTTTATTGCATGTATGTCAACATTTTGTTCATCGTTCAAAGTCATCGTTCCATACTGTGGTCGACATTAACTGTGTAAACCTGTACTTCACTGTAGAAACTCAATTATCGTATTAATATTGCTGCTGTTATGGTGTATGCATTGAATATCATTAGCGTTAAAAGCTTTTTCCGAAAACAACTGCAATATTATTTTAGTGAAAATGTTTCTGGTCAATAAAAAATGAATGGAAATTATATATATAAAGTGTTATATAATTTTGTAGTAAAGAAAAATTGTATGACAACCGTTGGAAATACAGGATATTATGAGGTTTAACCACATTGTTTGAATATTCATATTTTAATTATTGCTACATGAGTTGATTGATCAGGTAAATTGACTAACGTGTCTGTCAAGCAAATTTCTAGCTCTCTAACTTGGTTTGCATTACTGGTAGAATGTCACTGGTATACGATGATGATAATGACGATGATGATGCTGATAGAATTAATTATGTGATCGAAATTGACAATACAGTGAAGTTGTGAAGTTGTTAATATAATTTCAGTTTGTCATTGAGGCTTTAATTAAATAATTATTTATTTTTATATACAAAATAAGTTTTATCTATATATAGTAAAATAATTTCATGATAATTTAATTCATGTAAAAAGTATTGAGGTTATCATCAAGTTTAAAAACTATTTATAGAAACATTAAACTATAAAAATATGTAAAGTGAAAATCTGTTGGAAATTAAATTCTTCTAGTTGCCTGACCTCTCTCCCCATACTTTTAGCGCAAGCTCTATTACGTTGTAACTCCGTAGCCTCATCTGTGCTATCTCTAAACTTATTTAAATGCATACAACTATCTCATGCTAATTTCGTAATGAATCATTGTATACAAAGTTTGAGTTTAAATCCTGGGAATTGTGATGCGACGCATACGCGATTGACTAAAAGTTTTTGATGCTTTTTTTTTTTTATTTTACTCAGTCACATTAAGCAAAAAAGTCATGGTGAATTTTCCGAATGAGATTGCATATTTGATGAGTGAATAAAGATTGAAAATGTTGAAGACAAATGTACATTATCATTTGTATGAATCGCAAATAATTTATTGGTGAGTGATAGTTGTACCAGTTGAGTTTAGGACAAATTCCGATAGGTCATCACAAGGGTCTTCAGGGCAAGTTGTAGAACAGAGCGAGGAGCCAAGTGGTTATTGCTGAGTCAAAGGTTTCATGTAGATATATGTATAGAGGGAGAGCCGCAAGCGAAGCTTGAGTTTGGAAAGGGAAGTAGTAGAGTCCGGAAGCTGTCGGTGCCTCGTTAGGTTAATGGAAGATTTACTTCCCCCAGTGAGCTTGGGCCAAGTACTTTCGGGACACGTGGCCTTTCGGAATGTGTCAGGAGAAATTAGTTTAGCCACGAGCTATTATAATTAAGGTTTCAGTTAATGAGCAAGCAAACTTGATTCGAGAAAACGATTGGACTTGCGATAACACGCAGCTAAATTTCCAACGTCTCCATATCTTCATCATCAAATTTATGTTGTGGCTTTTGATAAAATGTTTAAAATTGTTTTTAACAATTGAATAATGTATAAATTTATTGCAGCACTCACTTCTACCATATAATGAAGCCCTGATAATGTCATTCGTGCAACAGATTCTTTCCTTCTCACTGGTTGTTGCCATCGTCGCAATGTTACATTCTGTAAAAATTAATTTTATTAATATATAAAATAAATAGAAACAAATTGAAATGACGCGGAACAATTTATTTAATTAAATTATTTGTTGTATGTGAATTTTATTGGAATTGTAACCAGGATTCTACGGATGATTTGATAAATATTTGTTGGAAGAGATGAAAATTAAATTTATTTTTCTACTTGAATACTTTTTCATTTTACTTGGATTTATGATTGCATTTAATGTGTTTCAGTTAACTATTTTTTGTTTCCTATTTATTGAGGTATGATTTATTTTAGGGAAAAACTGTGTACAGTGGGCATATGATAATTGAAAAAATTAGTTGACATTGATTGGTATTGATTTACTTGAATTAATATTTATTTAAAATTGTCTGATTCTCAAAATAAAAATAAAGCCAAAGTTTTTTATAGTAAAATTACCTCTGGTATTTCAGTTGAATCTGGAACGTCTCTTGTAATATCGGGATCGGGTGGCTTATGTTCCGGATTCAGGGCACCATATTTTCTGGAAGCCATGCGTCTTCTCCGATCCAACCATCGTTGCTTTTCAAGTGCTTCCGTTTCCTCATCCACGCCGAAAAATGTTGCAGTTTCTCTTTTAATATAACTGAAAAAGTAATTTTACTAAATGTCAAGATATAAATTAAATTAGAAAGTCAATTGACTGTTAAGGAAATGAACTCTAAGAAATCGACATTAAAAAGATTTGGCTAAAATTTTCCCAATGTCTTTGTGAAATTTCGTCCAATCGTCGTGTCACTAAATTCTTGCAATTGCTGAGCCAGCATTCACTACGGGCAAAATACCGCGAGCGTACGATGGAATGTGCAGTGATTTCATCGATGAACAGGCAAAAGGACGAGAAAAGGGTCGAGTATAATAGCAATCGATCGGCAAACTATCGAAACTAAAGAAACCAATCTACTAGCTTTTACAATTTTCGTAACACTCAAGTTAGTACGAGCATTCTAAAATTCTACTAAAAATCCCGAAGCTATATCATTTTAATTCATTATATATTTCATATATTTCTTCATACTAAATTTCTTCATTCAGCAAATTAAAAAATTTATCAAAATAAATAAATAAATAAATAAAACAAACAACAGAAAATCACTCACTTCTTTATGGCTTCAGTTCGACTCATATTTCTCCTAAGCCTTGGTCGTGGATTACTAGAACTAGCGGCACTACTAGTCCCAGCACAAGCTTGAATACCAGGTCTAGGTCCAGCTGGTGCTGAGGCACTTCTAGTAATAGACAAGCCAGCGATCGTTGACGAAGCATTGTTGACATTAGATGAGGAAGGCACGGACGGCGAAATTGTCGGTACATTTGAAGATGAAGGATTTTCCGATGTTGCATTACCACTGCTACTGCCCACAGCATACATGCCAATACTTTGTGCACTTTCTCCATCGGGACCTGAAGACGACAGCGTTGACGTACCTGTAGTACCTGAGCTCGGTGACTGTTGCCTAAAAAACAAAATTAATAATCCAATTTATTAATACATGAACATTAATTCTTTGTTTATCTAACTGATGATATAATATTAAATATTTTACTAGCAATATAAATTTGGTTGCCTTAATTCTCATGAGACGCGAAAACTAAAGTGCGTTCTTAATGTCATCTGGAAATTTCTTGTTTCAAGTAGAAAGGAAGACGATTCTATGTGAGCTATGGCACTTAGACGACAAACCCATTAATTAAATATCATTCCATTCGGGAAAAGCACGTTCTATCCGGGGAGCATGTCGCATAAATTTCAATATTCTTTTTCATTCTAATGTCGCCCACGCCCTTCGCAATTCATGTCTATTATAATGTGAATATAGATTCCACCACAACGAACTTGGTTTAATGTACGTATATGTTATCTGTACATATATAATTTAATAAATATTATATGTCTATATGTATAGTACGTATGGCTCGCTGGGAAATGGATGGATATGTGAGAGAGAGGAAGATGGAGAGAGTGTAAAATATAATATGTATGTATATCTGTGGCGGCACATCGAGTAGCGTTTAATTTCCGACCGGAAGACGATGCTACAGTATATATACATACTAAGGAGTATCATCATCATCATTTATAACTAACAAGTTCTAACATTATTGTTAAATTATTAGTTATAATAAACTACTGATGAAGAAGAAAATTTAATGTATGATTTTTATGAAATATTTAATTCCGATTCATTCACGAAATAATTAGTAAAACCATTAAAAGTTTTATGCGGTGAATAAATTATTGAATATTGATGATGTGACTATAATAATAATTATTATTATTGATATTATAATTATGATAATAATGCATAAGTTTGTGATAGCAAAGTTGAAGGATTGATAAACTTTATCGATGGTCCGTTTGAAATTAATAATTAGAGTTCGATGCAGTGGCTCATATGGGGTTCAATGATTAAGAGTGTAATTATTAATGATTGGAGATGATGATTTTGGTTTGGTTTAATATAATTTAAAGACACGCGATTAGTATTGAATTATTTTAAATGGACATGACATTTATAAATGAATAATGGGAGGAATTTGACGTTATATTTTTTATTTTATTAATAAGCAATTTGTTTTAGTTTATTATTAAAAGAAATTGATTATGTTTGATTATTATGTAAGATATAAATTAAAGGAAGAAATTTAGGGAATTAAAAAGATTTAATAAAAAACATTTGTAAGAAAATATTTTTCATTTTGTTTTTAAATTTTTGGAAAAAATTAGTTGTTATATTTTTTATTTTATTAATAAGCAAATTAATTTTAGTTTATTATAAACAAAATGCATTATGTTTAATTATTATATGTAAGATATAAATTAAAGAAAGAAATTTAGGGAATTAAAAAAATTAAATGAAAAACATTTGTAAGAAAATATTTTTCATTTTGTTTTTAAATTTTTGGAAAATATTAGTTGTTATATTTTTTATTTTATTAATAAGCAAATTAATTTTAGTTTATTATAAACAAAATGCACTATGTATAATTATTATGTAAGATATAAATTAAAGAAAGAAATTTAGGGAATTAAAAAAATTAAATGAAAAACATTTGTAAGAAAATATTTTTCATTTCTTTTTAAATTATTAGAAAAAAACTTGTTTTTTCCTTTATTTTTTAAATCTTATTTCGAAAAAGAGCGTGACGCAAATGCGCTTAGTTTTATTATACTCATCAAGTATTCACGTGTCAATCGTGATATCAATCGCATGTTCGACATAATTACAGTTCAGTATTTTTTTTTTATTCATATACACATACACATTTATATTTAAATTATAAACATATACACCTATAAATACATACAAATGAAGGCGATACTTTTTGCTAAATGTCACCTATACCATTATAACCTTTGCGTAAAGTACTACAATAATCTTCCACCGTTCTTTTCCTCTCTCATTGTCGTGTTCACTGAAAATTAGTGAGTTCACTCGAAATACGAAATGTAATTTCAGTGAGTTACGATCGACAATTTGTCATTGTGCTCTGGCTATTCGTGCTATTGTTCAACGAGAAGGAAGAATCACAGAAGGGGAATTACATTGAAAACATAATTGTAAAATTATATAGATTGAAAATTAATTGAATACTATTTGATATACCAACAATAAACCAATAAAATAAATAAATATCAATTTATATTTATTATCAAGATGATAACTTTAATCTTAATTTGTTCATATATGTTGGATCTATTTGCTAATATTTATTTATAAGCGATAAAACCACAATTTTCAATTAGGTATTCCATTTAGAAACAATCTATTTGTACATGCGTGTATTTATTTGAATTGAACCACATGTGAATGTCATTGTGGTGAAATTTGATTGTCATTTATTATCAAACAACTTGTATTATATTTTTTCATAATCATTTCATAAACAAATTCATTCCCCCCTTTCCTCATTCTTTCATTTAATTTATTTAAAATTAATTAAAACTGTATTGGTCATACATATGCAATACAAATTTTGAATAAATTGTTATAGTTCGTGTTATGAAATCATTTATTCGTGTATTTTTTTTCTCTCTTTTTCAACTGCATTGTGACAGACTAACTACATTGATACAAAGTGGAGTGTAAAAAAAAAAGAAAATGGAACAAAAATAGAAAGGGAGAATAAAAAAAAGCGTGAAAAATAATGAAATCATTCTAACAAAAGTTAGGTCAGGGTTTGGAAAATTTTTTAGCTGGAAAACAAATTCACGTCACGTATTTTTCTCTACCGTGACTATCTATCTTTTATATACAATGGAGTGTACATATATACATATACGTATATATGGATGATGGAAAAATTGGGCTGACCAGTTCACACGATGGAAAATTTTGTGATTCACAATCAAGAGAGAGAAACACAAACATCGCAAGCGGAAGGCAATTGCGTTGGTATATTCACAAACACACATCATATACACAGACAGATATATGTATAGGGTAGATGTACATATATGTGACTCGACAGTCATGATTCGATTTTCACGAGGACCTGTCGCTCGTTCAACGCCACTGGATGGCTAATTGGTTATTTAGACGCGCATGAACAGCATCCATTCCCCTTGTGGATTTGTGTTCAACGATGAAGACCAATATATAGGAAAATATGGACGGTGGCCTCAAGAGAATTGTCAACTTGACGAGAACGAGTTAATAAAATTTCAAATTATTTTATTTTTCATTATTCAAAATTTAATAAAACCGTCCAAATTTGAATTTAATATTTAAAATATTAATTCTCTTGGTATGTATATTGATTGTTTGAAAAAATATTCACAGTTAAATATAGTATAACAATAAGATAATAAATAAAATACAAAAATAAATGTATATTTACGACTGTTTAATTTATGTCTGATTAAACAGTTATCTTTACTACTAGTGTCTGATATATTAATCATATTTAATAAATACAGCAATTATTTATGATGAATCTCAGTGTGGCATTGAATATGCCACACCCTTTTGAATCCACCTGAATTAACATATAATCATCAAGGTAGATATATATGTATTCAACTGGCGTTTTGCCGTCAAACGCAAGTTGCAGAAGCAGCAGAAGCAGCACAGGGTGAATTACCACGCGTTAATTATGCAACTACGTTGTGGACAAAGTCTTATAGCCTGGGAGCTTAACTTGAAGCCCAAAGCTAGCTCAGGCATGAATAATGCAATGTTTGTATCAGCAGTCAGCAGCGGAAAAGAAACAGGACACTAAGTTATTCGGAAATAGTGAGGGGAAAAATAAATTCAAGAAAAAAAATAAAATAAATAAATAAATGGGAAGAAGAAAAATGAAATGTCTCATCGTACGAAGATGAAACTATTTTGATATAAAAATATTTATTTTCAAGCGTGTATGTAGTTGATAATCTCTCTAGAGATCATAATATTATTTATTGATATTCCAAGAGAGAAAAAATAATAAAAAAAAATAGCTGTGGAATATATTTAAATATTAATATATGTTTGAATAAAAAAATTAATTTGTGTTTACATTTTTATAACGTGTGAATGAAATTTTATTTTACTGAAATATTTTTTTTTTTTGCAGTGATTATTAAGCAATTTATCTTGAATATTCGTTGCTTCATTCTCATGTGCATAAATAATTTAAGATTTTTCTATTTTTCGATGAAGTGATGTTTTTTTTTTCTTCAACTGATAACCACTTGCTCGTTCGACCTAGTAATGTCAACATGGTTTATACATAGAGTGTTGAATTTGCGTGTATTTAAAAATCGTTCAAGGAATGGTGGTTATATACATGGAGATATGTATTATGTAGTTATATTGTTAGATAGCAAAGGTAAATACAGGCAAATAAAAATAAGAATTAAAATAAGAAGAAGAAGAAGAAGAAATAACGTTTTCAAGATAACAACGCAGTTCCCTCGACACGTATATATTTATACCTCTAAATAATACCTAGAAATTGTTCAAAGTAGATATATCTCACGCGAGGAACACGCAACGAGATGAATCGCTAACGGAAACGTATAACGAGCAAAGAATTTTTGATTATGATGGTCATGAATTATTTAAAACAAATAACATTTTTAATATTTTATATCAGCAAAATAATATATTAAATTAATTTGTACATATTGTTTATTAATTTAGCTTGAGAAACAATAATTATCTCCGATTAGGTATTGGAAATTTACACACTAAATTACAAAAAATTATAAATAACAATTAAGTGTGATTGAATTATTAATTAAAAATTTTCATCTTTTTCAATCTGACGATATTCACATACATATTTTTTTTTTAATTCTTCATTACATTATCGATCTAGATTACACACTTTAGAAATATAATTTTGATTCACTATAAAAAATATAATAATTTTATATTTTAAATATTTATAAATTTTTATAAATTTTATTTGTAAAATATTTTTTGCATGGAAAAAATTTTATATAAAATATATTAATTATATGTATCAATTTATTTTTATTGAGATAAACGAAACTAGGAATATTTAAATTTATTGATGTCATTGTGTATGAATTTTACGTTTGGATAATATCGGTTTCACATTCGACGGGCGATTAAGATTTTGCTAGGAGATTAACGATGGCAGCAATACCAAATTCTGGCATCTATGCAAGTTTTAACGAGCATGGTATATCTGTATATTGTATACATATAAACAAATAAATATATATATCAGTGTGTTTGGTTTAAGATTTTGTTAATCGTCGATTTAACACTCCCGATGAATTTCTTGACCGAATTATTTTTAGATATAGTTTCTGAAATAATAATTTAAAATTTTATCGTAACAATAATAATAAGACGACGATTATTAATTCATTTATTTAATTTCAAGTAAAGGATATATATTTCTTCTCGTTTATTGCAAATCTCTACTGATATCGCGAATCAAATAATAAATATATATGTATAAGTATGTATATAAATGGATGAATTCATATTTGATACAGTGGAATATAGAAAATCCAGTCACGTAATTCCATTTTAGAGTTGTCGCACTGAAGGAAAATTTTATTTCTCTCTGTAACGATAATATATATATATATATATATATATATATGTGTGTGTGTGTATGTGTATGTGATATGCAAAGAAAAAAAATGTAAAAGATGAAGCGATTTCTATTTAATTAATTGTATGAAGCTGACTATTGTAGACGATACCTTTGAGACTGAATGAAAAAATGAAGCAAATATTTAAAAATATATATGTATATGTATGGATATTTATATAAATAATGATAATAAAATGTTACGCAAGACAAAAAACTCATTTGAAGTTCTACAAGGATTTTAATTATTTTAAAAGCCATGTTGAATATTATTCTCTTAATAATTTTTTTTATTCTATTTAAAAGTAAAATTTAAACAGATCAAAGTGGAGTAACAATCAAATTTTCGAGACTTTGAATGTTTTTCAATTTTTTTTCTAGAATATATCTTCAAAAAAAAAAAAAAAAAAAAAAAAAAAAAAAACATTTTTACAAAAATTAATATTAACGTGTTGTGAGAGTTCTTTTTATCCCTTTTGATAATATTGTTAAATATTGTGAATTTTTAAGAGAAATAAAAAAAAATAAAATAAAAATTTTGTCATACTCAGAAAATTGCTGGCTTTTTTTCTAGGACGATGAAAAGAAAAATTGAAGAACAACGTACATATAAAAGTTGCATGAGCTGGTTTGAGGTCAGAGTTGAATTTTCACCAACTCACTCATTTTTTATTCTTATTCCTTTCTCTCATGATGACACCGATCAAATAAAGCCGAGACCACATTAATTCGTCTGTTCCATTTGTCTCTTAGAATAAAAAAATACTTCACATCAAAATTTAAACATAAAACTTCATCACTTTCTCTCTATAATAATTTATAAACCAACTATACCAATTTTAATTCAACCAAAAAAACTAAAGAACCGAAACAAACAAAACTAAATCCCCCAAAAAATCAATCAATCAATCAATCAATCAATCAATCTATAATTTATTCATTCGCATATATACAAATATAATATAATCCAATAAAATTGTAAAATGTAAAAGCGATATATGTGAAATAGCTTCAGGATAAAATAATAAACATACGTATACACACGTAGGATATGTGCCCAAGGGTATGAAGAGACAATATAGAAGCTAGGATTGTCGACGTGATTTGCTAATTACCAAATACCAGAGTCTAGATATTCCAGACGCGTGTGGCACTCGCGCGTTAAGCCCACATAGTTATTCGTCTCGTGATCCGGTGCTTGCGTGATTGCGGCTTTGGCTTCGAGGCATATAGAGTCCAATGACGCGGAAATAGATAGAGGATACAGAGGGAGAGAGAGAGAGAGCGAGTGAGATGAAATAGACAGAGGGAACAAACGATGATCCGTAAGGGAAGTTATCGATTATCGACAAACTAAAAGCAAATAAATGAAAGCTGTTAATTACTGAGTTTAAAATATTTAAATATACTATAATATTAACATTCTTGAATTTTAATCCAATCTACAAGGATGTATATATGTATATGTATGTATATAATTCGTTTATTATTTCCTTATTATCAAATTTTATGAAGAGAATTGAGTTATAAGTTTGTTTTAATGTCGCAATGAAATATAAATGGTTTTATTCATGAATTGTAATTTTAAATTGAATATGCGGAAAAATAAAATTTGTATAAGGTTGTGGGAGAAGTAAATAAAAATAGTAGAGATTTAAATGTATATTTAATTAATAAAATTATAAAGTTTCATTGATATTATAAATTGTTTCGTATAAAAGTGAAGATAAATTTATGCTTTATAAAAATAGTAAAATTAGAAAAAAAAATATCAACTCAACAACTTCACATCGATCTCAAGTACACGAGTATATATGTATGTATATACACACATACACACGTTAAACAATATTACACGACACGCGACCCGCTTTTCAACTCACTAGAATAACTTGATGGAGCTTTTTTTACCTGACGTAGAACCACTCAACATTGTTTTTCCTCATTTTACTCTTACAAACAATTTACAATTCACATCACCCTCAATCATTACATAATATTATATCCATTTATTCTTTCCTTATTTATATACTCTCTCTTAAACATTAAAAAAAATAAAATTCTCCCAAATGATAATTTTAATTCGTTAATTCATTAAATAATTATCTTTTATTTCATTTTCTAAAAATATATTTTTCCTCATTTCACTTTTACAAACTATTCACAATTCACCCTTAAAATCATTACATAATATTAAATTTATTTATTCTTTCCTTATTTATATACTCTCTCTTAAACATTAAAAAAAATAAAATTCTCCCAAATGATAATTTTAATTCGTTAATTCATTAAATAATTATCTTTTATTTCATTTTCTAAAAATATATTTTTCCTCATTTCACTTTTACAAACTATTCACAATTCACCCTTAAAATCATTACATAATATTATATCCATTTATTCTATCCTTATTCATATATATACTCTCTCCTGAACAATTAAAAAAAATAAAATTCTCCCAAATGATAATTTAAATTCGTTTCAGTAGATAGTTAATCTTTCATTTAATTTTCTAAAAATATAAACGTAAACATTAGAATATCCATGACCTAAATACCACTGTTGATTTCACGGTAGGGATGTATGAATTCATAATCTTTACCTTTGAAGACTCTCGTCGTGTAGCAACAGTATATAACTCGTTGTGAAAATACACGCCTAGAGAAACTAGAACTAAGGATAGACTTTGGGATGGGCGTCCATTGTTCTGCTACAACTTTCCATGAGGGGTTGGAAGGGATAGTCCAACCATCTCTAATATATATACACACATATGTATACCTCGCATAGGTACTCAAGCTCGTATACATGTATACATACACCCCTCCTCTATTATGTCCAACCATGCTTGTACATTTACTACTGAAACTTGCGCGTACGAGAATGCAACTCTACGAACCGCGATGACGACTCTTGGAAACATGACTCTTGTTAAATTTTTCACCCTCCATTTCTACAATACATGTAAATATATATATGTATATTATATGTGAGTGTATATGTGTCTGACACGTAATGGCGTACACTACTTGCGCGTTCATGTTCCGTTAGATCATGTACATGAATGACTTTTTTTTTCTCACTTGTGTTTTACATAAATATTTTTTATTTTTTATTTCGTATTATTTTCATACGGTAAATGAATCTTTGAACCCTCTTTAATGCTTTTCACACTTGAGAAGAATAAATAATATCTCACAGAGCAAGGTGTATATAGTTGACTGAATTCAATGAAAGATAAATTTAATTTAGTAAAATTTATATTTTAATGTTTTGCAATGAATTTTTTTTTTTTGTTTCAGTTTTTTTTTAATGAAAATGTTAAACGAAAATATACTTTACTTTCTTATGTATGTTAGAAGTGTAATGTGTATGTGTGGGTGGGTGTGGTTGAATTCTGAGCTTTTTGTCAAGAGAGACAAGCCGGACGAGTGTATAATATAGAGGTATGGCTCAAGGGACATACTGGTACCGAGTGTGAGTCTCAGTGAAAAGGGATATAGCGAATTATTCACTATTCTCCGCATATTTAAGCAACAGCACACGAGAGCTTCGATCCCAAGAGAAAATGAAAGAGAGCTCTGACATGGATAAAATGAGCCAGAGAAAGAAAATACTTTGGAGCAAGCGCACAACTTTCGTTTTATCAACATCATTTGTACTTCATATATACCTGCAACTATGTATACATATATGTATGTATATCGCGGCTATGTATATAATACTCTTTGTTACATTCAGACCGTAAGTAATTTCACTAGATATTAAGTGTTCTCTTTGTCTACGAATATGAAATGATTATTAACTTTATAATTTAGATAGATAAAATACACTAATAATTTATCATTTGATGTAAGCTTTTCTATTCAATTTATATTTTACTTTAATTTTAAATAGAATAATAATTTTAAATTAAGTTTATTATGCGCTACTTTCACAATTTATTTCTTAATTTGCGTTGAGAATTTTTAATAAAATATTTCCAGCGTTATATTAATTAATTTTTTATTTTTTGTTTGTTTGTATTTTATATAATTGTTTTTTTTTTTTGGAATTTAATTAATTGTGTTTGTTAAAAATATAAAATAAAATACTTTTGTTAAATATAATGAATGAATTTATATATTTACAAATGTAAAATATATATACTTTGGCTTTCGAGAATAAATAAACAAATGAAAGACATTAATGATTTAATAATATTGAGGATGAATAAAAAATAAAATAAACTGACATGAAATGCTGTTGACATTTATTTTACAAGTGAAAACACCTATATTTACAATGAGTTAGTGCTCGTATAAGTTTGCGTGTAGCAGTTAAAATAATGTAACTGCCGTGGAAAGATCGCTCCAATGAAAGCTCTCACTATTTTGTCGTGTAAAGTGCAAAGAGCTAAAAGCGCTCGGAGCTATACCTAAATATACATACATACGTACTCGTAAATATATGTACATATATATATGTATACCATAATACTTATTTCTCAGTTGAAGGTTGGATCTATGGGGAATTACCCTTGAGTTCATCTTTTATTTTATTTTCTCTACTTAATAGTTGGTATTTAATTTTTTTCCTTGCACCTAAAATGTCGTATGTATTTTTCGAGAATTAATTTATTTTTTTTGCAGTGTAATTGATGTTAATTGTTAATGTCCATACTGGCGTAATTATGAAAATAAAATTAATCTAAAGAGCACAAAAAAAAAATACGGCTTTATAAACGTTCTTTACTTTTATAAAAAGGTCAAGAGACGAAAATTTATGAATAATTTTCACACAGGAAATAAAAATATGTATAAAAATTCCAGCTTTTGATTAGAATGATATGAAAAGAAAATATTTTAATAATAAAAACAAGAGCATATAATCACAAAACATTTATAAATTATCCAAATTTGATGAAATAAAAAAAAAAAACAAAAAAAAATATTTATTAAAAAACGAATAAAAATAATCTTAAAAAAATTGTAAACATTATCAATACACAACCGATAATAAATAAATTAATTAAATAATTAATATAACACCGAGGGCGGAGTTTGCGCAACAGTAAAATGAGTTCGAAAAATAAAATAAAATAAAATAAAATAAAATAAAATAAAAATGTTAGTTGTGATGGTAGTAGTTATTGTTCATGAGTGTGAGAGTCGAGGGAACGAGCTCGATCCAACATTTTCTCTTTCTGCGCCGCCTCTTCCGTCACCCCAACATACATACACACATACATATACAGCTATAGCGAATCCCTCGTTTCCGCTCTACCCTCGTTTGTGCGCTTCCCCTTCATGTCACCCTCCCTAGGCATCGGAAAATTCATAGGCGGCTACAGCGAATCGTGAAACGACCATCGATCGCTGACAAAGAGAGAGAAAAATCGTGTGCTTGTGGTATAGAGAAAAATAAAATAAAAATTCCCAGTGAAAGTGCGAGGGACAAACGGCGGGATAAAACTACCAAAGTTTGATAGAGAAAACGCGACCAATATAATAAAAGAAAAAAATAAAATAACAGGGTAAATGTGTATATACAATATACATATATCCCCCATATGGGTAAATGTTCTTGTTTATATACTGGAAAGTTAAATAAAAAATTAAATTAAAAAGCAAATGGATAAATCAATACTTGTACAATAATAATAATAATAATAATAATAATAATAATAATAATAATAAATAATAATAATAATAAATAATAATAATAATAATAATAATAATAATAATAATAATAATAATAATAATAATAATATTTGAACAAGAGTTTTGTTTGATAAAATTAATTAACTCGCACACAATATAATTTAAATAATTTAATTATAATTAATTATCATCGGTATATAATAATCTGCTTGAGTGTAAACGTCAAGTGTAGAAGAAATTAAATAATTGTTATGTATATGTATAATATTTTAAAAGACATTTCTATAGAGTAGTATAGCCACAAAATGACCACGAGGAATTATATTAACTGGAAATATATGTTCTGTAGATAAATATGTATGTATATGTATTGTTTTGAGTGCATTTATGTATGCGAATGTGTTCATGACATTTACAAATTAGCGCGAAATGTCGTTTTACCTCTGTTACGTGACGCCCACTATATTAATATTATAAAATATATGTGTGTATATATATATATATTCTTTAGTCAACATAAAGTAAAATGTTATACAAAGTTTGGATTATATATTTTAATTTTGTATACATAAATGCGCATGTATAGTGCATTAGTTATGGTTAATCTTTGTAATGGAAATGAATTTTGAGGAAAGATGATGTAATTATTACTGTTTTTTATTTGATATTATTTTGAATCGCGGGATATAAATATATATGAAAAATATATACATAAGTAATATAGTATATATGTAGAAGTAAATATATAAAAAATGATTCACCGCCAAATTTGAGTGGGATTTAAAATTTTTTGATTAAATTTAAATGAACTTTTGGATATTTTTATTTTTTTTTTTTTGGTTATTTATATTTATATATTTTTTTTTTATTGGATATAAATAAAGGACATTGGATATAAATTAAAATTTGTATTCATCGAAAATTTCAAACATAATGAATTAATCCAGAATGACGAGAACAATTAGTCTAGATTAATTATTACGTCACCATTGTAATTACATTATTCGGCTGGAATAAAACGATTCGATGTTTCGACAACATTAACTATATTGCCCAATAATAATAATAATAATAATAATAACAACAACAACAACATTACTAACAAGATAATGGATATATTGATTGGTATATTTCTATATCTATCTATTGTCAAATGAGAATTTTATCACTTTGCCGCGCCCCAATTTATATAATAGAGCCCATGTATATACATGTGCATACGTATATGTATAAATATTTATCCACATATCACGGTGAAATTTTCGTGTTAATCAAAAAATAACAAAACCACTTTATTCATATGAATAAATCCTATTAAATAAATAAATCATCGATGTCGGAAAATATTTGATAAAAAATTTACATATATTGTAAAACAATCAATTTAAATATTTGAAAATATTTTTATTCTCTAAAAAAAAATGTATATCTGAATTAATATTTGAAATTATATTGAATTATTATTATTTATTAATTTTTTATTGAAGTATTATTATTTATTAAATTGTTATTAAGTTATTAAATATTAAATTAATATTATAAATTTTTAATTTGAAAATATTTTTATTCTTAAAAAAAATTTATCTAAATTAATATTTGAAATTACATTAAATTATTATTATTTATCAATTTTTTATTATATTATTAAATAATAAATTATTATTATTTATCAACTTTTTATAAAATTACTAAATTATAAATTATTATTATTTATCAACTTTTTATTAAATTATTAAATATTAAATTAATATTATAAATTTTTAATTTGAAAATATTTTTATTCTTCAAAAAATATTTATCTAAATTAATATTTGAAATTACATTAAATTATTATTATTTATCAATTTTTTATTAAATTATTAAATAATAAATTATTATTATTTATCAACTTTATATTAAATTATTAAATAATAAATTATTATTATTTATCAACTTTATATTAAATTATTATTATTTATCAACTTTATATTAAATTATTATTATTTATCATTTTTTTATTAAATTATTAAATATTAAATTAATATTATAAATTTTTAATTTGAAAATATTTTTATTCTAAAAAAAAAAATATATCTAAATTAATATTTGAAATTATATCAATTTATTATTATTTATCAACTTTATATTAAATTATTAAATAATAAATTATTATTATTTATCAACTTTTTATTAAATTATTAAATATTAAATTAATATTAAAAATTTTTAATTTGAATAGCAAATAAAAATACTTTTATTTATCATAGACCGTTAAATATTCCATGTCCCTAGTTTTAAAAATTAAACAACTTTAATAATTGGATATCAGAGCAAAAGCTTTAGTGATATTTGTCACGAAAAGTCTTCCAAAGTCATCTAATGCGAGCTTTTGCGCGTACATTACCAAATCCTCAAAGGATTCAATAGAATCATTTTCTCCACCTTATAATACTTGTTGTATGCATATATGTATAACGTATACATTTATACATAATACATATATATTGTATACAAACCGATGTGTGGCTCTGATTCAGACTGGCCCGCAGGCACAAAACGAGATCTACATGTCGCGTGACTTGAGTTTCACATATTCACTTTAACACATAAGCACTCCTATTATGCATGCATGTGTTATACATACACATACAATGTATATGTAGGTAAGTACAATTATATATTGTGTACAGGGTCACAGTGTGCGATACAAACAGATCAACATAAAAAATCGCCAATGCTAATTTAACTTTTTAACGAAGTTTAATTTTCTTTTATTATATTTTATTATAATTCAAAAAATAAAAAATATAATTCAGCAATTTGTTTCATTATTAACTTCATGCAATCTATTATCTTACAATCTAGAATCAAATGATTAAATGAATGAATGAATGAAATAAATAATTATAATTAATAAATGTATTTATAAATTGAATGATAAATTTTCTGTATTAAATAAATTTAACTCACATTTTCTTCTTCATAATTCAATAAATCAAATGATGATAGTTTGCACGTGTTGCAAGTAGTCTTGAGAAGTTTTCAAAGAGTGATACACATACACACACACTTTATAACATGGATTTAAACATGACAAGATCACTAAAAATATCAATTCTGTCATTGTGACTAATAATGAATTTATCATTGGGTCGTTGATCCCAAAGTTAAAACTTTAAAATTGTATACTTAAGAAAACACATCAGCGAATCATTGTATATTTATTATATATATTATTATGAATTGATGCTGTTTATCTCACCGGGTCAGCGCCATTTTACCATGTATTGAAGTAAACAGCTGTTATTACGTGACTTTAGAGACGATCGACAGTGTTGCCGCGCTTTCAAATTGTGGATAAAACCAACCGAGAATATTGTAACCAATGGAGATAGAGTTACAGACACAAAGAGAAAATAAATAACCGTTCACAATCCGGCCAATGATACAAAATAAAAATTCTAAACAAAGAGAATATTAATACCTATACATACTTATCAATCAGTTAAAAAAAATAAATAAATAGATAAGATTATGATACTTATATTTAATTAATATTTAGTGTATTTTAATGATTGTGATATTTTAGAATTGTTTTTTTTAATTTATAAAAAAGATCACGTATGTGTAAGTATAAGTGGACTAATGTTTATTTATATTTTTTTACTATCTCTAGTCTTCTTTTGCTCTGCTTCAGTTTATCCTTGTATAATCATGCAGGCTGAGTATATTTAAATGAAGGTAAATGCAAAAAGCAAGAGAAGCGGATCTAGAGGAAGAAAAGAAAATAAGAATTGAAAAAATAATATGTATATAAAGAAGAGGGAAAAGATGAGAAGGAAAAGTGAAAGGCGAATTCGTTATTTAGAGTGCACTGGGCATCTCGTTCTAACCACTTGCGTGGTTCGTTTACTTGGTAGAGAGAGTATCGAAAGGCGAACAAGGCTTGTGCTCAAGATATATACATGTAAATAATATATACGCATACACATAACGCAGTCTAAAAGAGAATAAATATGTAAAGGAAGATGGAAGAAAAAATAAATTATCAAACATGTAAGGTAATAAAGTAAATGTGTATTTTTTAGATAAAAATTCCAGCAACATTTTTCGATAAGGATCAAAGGATTTTCCTGGAGAATTTTTATTTTTATTCTTTTATTTATTACTTATGGTAAAAACTATAAAAAATGTAGAATTGATTAATGGATCAATCGACAAACACTGGAATGAAAATTGTTGCGAGAGAATTTTTGAATAAAAAATAAATCGAGAGGAAAATATAAAAATTAATTTTTTTAGAATTTAATTCGATATAAAATATCTTGAAGTTCATTGTACTATTACATTTTACATGGTTTGTTTATGGAATTATTATTCTTATGGCTTCATATACCATTCAGACTCTGTGATTTATCTTATTCCTTCGACCAATCTATAGAAAGACAGACACATTGATCTGTATATACATTTATATTCAATGACTTTAGTAATAATAAAGTTTGTGGTTGTAAGAGTAATATTGACACTGCATACCATGTGCAAGTGCAATTGCATCTTGCAGATAGAGTTAGTTAAATTCATGAAATAAAAAAATAAACTTTTATTGTATGTATATTTATTTTTCCCGTTTCACTTCTTTTTTTTTTTTTTTTTTTTTTTTTTTTTTTAGTACAGCCAATGCTTTCGCTTTATTTTGTTTTTACCTATCGTATCTGGCCCAGTCACGTTCATGCATTTTCAATTGCTTCAAATAGATAGCAGTTGAACATGCGCTCACAAAACTCTATGTATAGTATACGATTAAATCTCGAAAGAGAATATGCATCAATAGTAATAAACAAAAAAATAAATAAAGAAAGAAAAAATAATAGAGTTTTATATTTTTGTTCGATAACTTGTAATATATTTGTACGAATAAAAGTATGTAATTTAGTGGGAATAAGTTGATAATAAATAGTAAGGACTAAAATGCCAGATGCATTTGAATGTATATCTGATGGTAAATCGATGTGACGTATCATCTGTCATTGACGGTAATTACCAGTGTTGATGACGTATATGACAAACTTGAGAACACTGTGAATTAATTAACTCACGCCTCATTCATGTATTACATCAATTGAAGCAGTTATATACGATATGTTAATTATTATTTTATAAGTATATACAATAAAGGATAGAAATATGAGAAAAAATAAAAATGAATTGAATTATTAAAAAAGAATGATGTAAGCAATTTTTTTGTGAATCATTTGAACTCATATATTATATGTCGTTTGTATAAAGTGCTTTTTCAAGTTGCGTGGCAGTCTTTTTTCTTGTTTTTTTTTTCTCTTTCAAAACGGATCACTAACTAATTAAAAGTTTGAGGGCTCGAAATACACCCCCAGCTGAGCACCATTCGAGCCAAACGAACTCTTGCTATATCGTTTTTATTCATTACGTAACTGCGCAATAGAAACGCGGGATTTCTGCTTGTGGGTAACCTGCCACTAAGAAATTAGTAAACTGTGGTTTTCGCGCAATTTTATCAGTAATAAACTTCTCTTTCTCACTGTGTGACATTCTAAATAAATATAAATGTACATCAATTATGAAGGTATGTGTATATTATAATTTATAACTATTAGAAAAGACTCGTATTTATAACTCTAAAAATAAATAAAAAAAAATAATAAAAAAAATAAATAAAAAAATTAAAAAATAAATAAATAATAAAAATAATAGAATATTCGATATCATTTGTTTGTATGATGACAGCTGTCAAGTATTAATTGTTAATGTATTTAAAAGTTTTATAGAATTGAGAACAATTGTTAGATAATATGAATAAACAATTTAATAAAAAAATGTAGAGCGTGATTTTTTTTTTTTTTATTTTCAGCTACATGCAGTAAATTTTCGACGAGAAATTTTAACCATTCAGCGTCAGTTGTGTGGAAAGTTTCAAATCGTTTTTCAAATATCGCAGTCAAACGAACGAAAATTTCCAACCCGAATAACCTGTAATTATGAATGCACAGCTTCAAGCTGCACATAGACAGAGAGTAACAACTATGTGATGAAATGAAACCAACGATAAATGAATGCGAAGAAAAGCTTTGGGGGAACGAGAAATATTTCAAATATTTTTCAACGAATTTTTTCTTCTTTTCTTTTCATGTCCACAGAGGATAAAGCATTCTAGCAACATCCCTCGTCAATTTTGACGGCGCACTTGCTAACATTGTAGAAACCACAAAACCCCATGAAAATCCAACGTAACCACTTTACAGAGTGCTTGGTGCGTGTACTGAAATTTATGGACTATAAACTTTGGGATCGTCTATCCAATTCTCCTTGAGATCGTGCTCACACAAATGACAATAATAGATACGGGTAGACAACATGGTGCCAAAAGAAATATCAAATATAATTGCGCTGCTCGTTTATATTTAATTTATTTTCATCCTATTGAAGCTTAATAATTTCATTATTCTGTTTTCTATTTAATAAGTGTACTGTAAAGTAATTATTGTTTTCTTTTGACATGTAAATGTTTGAAATTATTCTGAATACTATATTAAAAACTCGAGGGTAGTGGGTATTGATGCGGTTCAATAACCTATTCCATCCGTCACACATCGATACTCCAAATTTACGAGCCATTGAACTGAATATATTTACAAAGAATGAAAATAATTCTTTTTTTTTTTTTTCTCATTTCTCAAACAGAATTCCAATGAATTATTATATTTCCTATTGGATAAAATATCTGATTTAGTATACATTCACATTATTTTACAATTGTATATTTTCCAGTTATTTATTTTCCGATATTTTTATTTTTATAAAAAATTTTTACGATCTTGATAACAATGTATATTATCTTTGGCGGACCTAGACGGCTTTGAAACATTGTACTATCGTTAAAGGCTTTACTTTAATGTTACTCGTCCTCCCGCCCCTGTCGCTCGTTTTCAGTATACGTCAGTTTAAGCAGACGTCCAACACGATTGCGCGAAAGCCGCTTGGGGACTTTACACAACCCATTGGACGTCGGAAAAATTTTCTTGATTGAAGTTCTCCCGCGAAAATCTGGGATTAGAACATGAAAAGTTCCGAGTTGTCAAATAAAAATGCAGAGAATATATATAAAAAAAAAGAAAATCTGCGATAAATGTCTCCATTAAAAATAATTAATTCTCCAATTTTACAAAAATAAACACAAACATCTGATTATTATTATAACTTGTTTAATATAATATGGGGAATTAATTGGAAATAATTAAATTATTACTTAACATTATGAAATATATTCAATGTCCAACAATAAATCAACAATCAATTATTTTACGAGCATGAATTAATAACGCAAAATAATATTATTGCATTTTATAGCTTCAAGAGCTGAGGAGAAAATGTTAAAATGATGATGGATATTATTATCTCATAAGATTCATATCATAACTTTATGGTGGATATTGTTTTGCATAGAATACTTATGACGTCAGTGCAGCCGCAGTAGCAGCAAACGCCACTTTGGCATCAACCAAGTTTTAGTAATTATATCTTGGTTTAAGTTTAATTCGGGCTATCGTCCAAAGTTACAGCCCATCTATTGGGATATGCGTATGTCCCTCAGTGCCAGTTAATATTGCATCTCATTCCATGACCAAAGGCTTTAATATCATCTATTCATCACGACAAAATCATTGTGTGATAGTTATAAATTTATGTTTTCATTCATTATATGGATAATTATAGAAATTAAAAATATTGAGCAAAAATAATTCAAAGACTATAGTGAGTTATGAGTTTGATGAACTCGTTAAAAAGTAGCTGAGGTCAATGAAAGTGACTGGTAATGAATACCAATGGAAAAGTCATTAAATTCATTGGAAAACGTTAATGGAAATTAATGAAGATAGTTTCAGCTTATATGCAGTGGAACAATAAAATGACAACTTGTATCAGTACTGCAACTATACGCTATTAGTTAAATTACTTCAATATGGTGAGTGCAATACAGGGAATTTAAAGATAGTAATAACAATGAAAAAGTCTATTATTATTTCCTGAAAAATCGTATTCAAATGAGAATTATAAATGGTTAAAAAGGGTTGGGCATGATATTACACAGTCTAACATTTGTGAAATTTGATAAGACAGAAAAATGATGAAATTGGATTAAGTAAAAGAGGAAAATAAAAAAAAAATAATGAACTGACATCACGAAGTGAATAAAAATATGCACGGATGGAAGTTTTTTTTTTGTCTGATGTACATTACACTTTTTTAATATAATCCTCATACGCAACGTAAAACCCACGGAGAAGATATTATGGGTGAGCGAGTGTAAGGCGCATAACGAGCAAGTACCGGTGTGCTGCGCATAAACTACCCTTATCCTCCAATTAGGATCTACCCTGAAGCTCTTTCATTCTAATTCCACGAGCTTTATAGTAAGCGAAATGGAGAACTAAGGCGAAAGCAAGTGAAAATGAGAGAATGAGAGAGAAGGAAATTACGAGTTAGACAAAGTAACGAAGGCGAACGATGATTAGAAAAACACGCGGGAAGATGCGATAGTTTTCGTGGCTACCCATTCTAATTCTTGGCTCTCAGAGTCTTAGCACTTAACTTGGACTATTTTACCTACTTTAAGCATTTGCCTCTGTTTAATTTACCCGAATGGTACATTTGAACTAAAGGAAAGCTAAAGATACTCACCAAGACGAGTGTGCCGAGTGGTTTGTTGGTATTGTTGGTAGTGCACCGGGGGGCAATGACCTCCTGACCTGACAACAGCTATTTCGCTGTCCACCAGTTCCATCCCCGCAACATGATTGATTTGCCCGACTCGTCGACGTAAATTCAATTGCCGACGCGCGAACTTTTGGTCGAAGTAAAGGTGATGTTGAAAATTCACGTTGAACAGATGTGGAACTACTTGAACTACTTGATCCTGGACTGCCGCCCAATCTGCCCGGTGATGCATAAGCAAAACCACGAAATCGAAAATGCGATTGATGATAAAGATAACCAGGTGGTGGTAGTCGATAATGATGATGAAATCCAAGATCGCGTCTCATATAAGGATCACCGGGATCAGCAGCGGGTACATAGCGGTCGGTTGGCGTGTGAGCCGCTGGTGGAACGTATCGGTCAACATACCGCTCTGGATATAGTACCTCTGGTGGCGGTTGAGGCACGTATCTTTCAACAGGAGTATGAGCATTCGGTGGAACGTAACTTCCAACTCCAGAAACGCTGGTCCCGTAGCTCCGACTCTCATTCCCAGTGTCTACAGGCGAACAAGACGACGCTATCCTACCTGTCGAATAGGTATCCTTGGGCTTTGGCAGTGACAGGTATTTTTCTCCAACTCCACGGCCCGGCGAATAGCGCTCGGGATTACCGTGATATCGTTGCTCGTTTCCTTGATATCGATCGCCACCACTCGTTGTTGTACTATATCTTTCGATACCATAAACTCGTTCTTGACTTGGTCGTTCATATCGGTCATGATTGCTGAGTTGATAGCGGCCATAATTGCTAACGGATTTTGAAACTTGAATAAACTTATCGTTCTTTGTTGCTGTTTGATTTTGATACGCACGTAATGTTCCATTATTTTCCGGCGTTGATGACGGCTGAATATAACAGTCATTAGAATTTTGTCCGGATGTTGAATAGATACTATGATAACGACTATTCTCCGAGGATGATGGTGATGATGAAACGAGAAGTCTTTCGGTTGAGGAAGCACTCGCGTATTTGTTAATTTCAGAATTAATTCTTGTATCATGATTAGGTGAAGAATTCGCAAAATATCGATCGCCAAATCTATCATTTGTTCGCGATTGAGTGTAACGTTGCAAGGTAATATCGCTAAAGCGATCAGACGAGTATCGTGAACGATCAGATACATCCTGAAAGCCCGAATATCGGCATGTATAATCGGTTGGTGTCGGTGAACTTGAATTGGAACATCGATCGTTTCTCTCCGAGTATTTTTGGCACTCGACACCGCGCTCCGATGATGAATATCTTCGTGATTGGCCAGTTTCCGTGGTACCATTGAGGACCCGCTCCGCCGATGAATAACGTTGGTGCGTAGCATCCGGATTCGGAGAATTGGCGAGATACCTTTCGCACGACGCAATCGTTGAAAATCGATCATGATGAATGGACTCTGATCGGTGATAACGATCGTGAATCGGTGAATTACTGATAAACCTATCATTTGTTTTACTGGCAAATCTCTCTGGTACAGGAGCGTGAATTGGAGATGATGTGACCAATAGTTCAGATGATAATGTATATCTACTGAGGTCCTTATTGGCGCTTGGTGATTGAAATAAACTGACATTGTCTCGCTGTAATGTGCCCAATACAGGTGATCCATTCGCCAACAAACGTTCAGTCGATGTGCCGTATCGTTGCTGTTGATCTTTGACATCGTGATTTGTATGGTTGATACCCGAGATGTCGACTGCCAACAATCTATCGGCAGACATAAATCTGTCTTTGGACATTGGTGATGCTGGTGCGGTTCCGTAACGGTCTCGGGTGCACGGAGAACTGGGGGGCATAATCCGATCATTAGAAGAATAACCAGCAAGACTTGGGGTGGAAGCGTACTTCTCACTTTGACTTGGAGATAATGGGGGTGGTGGAACGAAATGATCGTTTGTCGGTGCCGGTGATGGTGGCGATGGGAATGTTTCTTGGGAAAATTGTTTTCCCGATGACAGGGCAAGTATCCCAGAATTCGCATATTCGTTAACCACTGTTGTTTTTGTTGGCAATCCAATATTCTTATCATTTTGAAAATGGTCAATGTGCTGAAAGCAATCGCTTGACTGAATAGGCAATCGTTGTTCAACTGATGTGGAGGAAGTCGCCTCGTTGTATCTTGAGTATTGAATAATTCCGCTTTGGGACATTTGTGACTGCTGCTGCTGCTGCTGCTGTTGTTGTTGCTGTTGTTGTTGTTGTTGTTGCTGCTGCTGTTGTCTTGCATACGAGTGATTGCTTTGACTTGTACTGGTACACGCTGAAGACTGACCGAATCTTTCGTGACTGTGGGATATACCATAGCGCTCACAGCACGACGATATCGAACGGGACTGGTCTCCGTCGATTGATACCTCGTCAAGATGCTGTTTGGCATTTTGTTTCTCGTATTTCTCCATTGAAACTCGGACTCCATAGTCGTTTGTCTCGTTTGTCGGAATCCTATCGTTGGATCCACCAGTACTTCCGCCAGTCGTTGAGTAACGCTCTTGGATAATTGCTGTGGATGAAGGAGCTCTTGATTCGGATTGCTGTTGACGCTGTTTGTGATAGCAGTCCGACTGTGTAATGCTATTGGCGCCACTAACGGCAATGTTTGATGCACATTGCGAACTGGAAATTCCGCTATTGTTTCCTGGTAATGATGTTGGTGCGGAAGCACCACATTGAGAGGCAGGGTGCTGGTGCAACAGGAGACGTTCTCTTCGGCCATAGTCGTCGTCTGTCGGCATCCTGGTGGCCCGTGGCCCGCTGTCAGGACATCTGTAAATAAGATAAAGAGAAAAAATATATATTAATTATGGAAACAATTATTAATTTCAAGAATTATTTTAAAATACGTATCACGTAAATTGTACATCTATATTAGTTGGCAGTAATATAAAATTAAATTGAATACGACTATACGCTCTTGTAAGTTTTATTCTTAAAAATGAATTAAAAAAATAAATAAATGTTTCATAGCTGAGGCTATGACCGTAAAACGAGTATGGCTCGATTCGCGCGGCGTAATCACGCCATAACGATAAAATATCTGGACTCGCGAAACAAGGGAGGGGAAAGGTCGCTGAGCATATAACAGCTTTAGTTGGTACGTGATACTAAAGTGCTCATGTAATCGACTACAAATTAATTGTTGTCGCGTTTACTCGTGTTTCACTGTGTTTGTACGTGCCCAAAAACGAATGATGCGTGCGGTTATACATGTACAAACATTCGTGCGAACCCAATGAGTTACGACATGTTGCGTGACTGAAGAGAAGGAAGAGAAGATTGAAGAATTACAAATGACCTAGAGGTATCCAATTAATTTACTCAAATATAATATTGTCGAAATATTATAAAATTTAGGACATTTAATTAAACGAGTGATGAGGAATTTTTTTGAATTTATAATACTGTAAATGTTCATTTGATATTTTTTATATAGTGAACTCACAATTTTTCAGTGACAATTTTAAAAGGGCGCTACGATAGGCGTGGCCATATGTAGGGGCATGAAAACGCTTACACGGCTCGACAAGTTCATGCCAACATTTGAAATGTCATTTTTTTCGTATAGGTATTATGAAAATTCAAATGGCAGAGGAGAAAAATAACAAAAAGAATGAACGAAAGAGAAAGAAAAAGAAAAAAGTGGAGAGAAGATGAGATGAAATGGAGGGAAATAAAAAAAATATGTGAGAAGACAGAAATTTTCAACAATACCAACGGGAGGTTTTGCAATTAGTAAAAGAGCTCTCTCATTTCTGACTGTAAATATCAATACAGTAAAGAATATTAAAATGTGGCAGGTATTGCACATCTCCTGTGCCATTTTTAGAAGTGAATTTAAAAATAATTAGAGTAAAGGAAAGTCGCTGGTTGGTTACTTAGTTAGATGATATTTATATACTTATATATAAATATTCTGTAAATTGTCGTCGTGTCACTTTGGGTAAATTTGATCAGATGTAATTTATATGCGTTAATTAGTTTTGGAAAGTTCAATTTGTGTACGGATGACGAGTTTGTAAAGCGATTTAATGTTTGTCGAATGTACAGGATGATGAGATGAGAAAAATAAAATACAATAAAATAAAATAAAATAAAATAAAAAAAAAACGAAGAACGAGAGTTAAGTTAGAAGGATCGGGACGATTAATTTGTTCAACGATCGTCTTTTTCCTTCCTACTCTTTGAGAATTTTCGCGTTTACCACGATGCTCTACACTGAAATTGTTGGTTTGCTGGCCAACCTCCAAATTGAATCCATTTAAATGTTCCGTGTTACAATCTCCCATGATTATTTAATTCTTATTTTGATTCTCTGAATCATTCAAGTGTATTTAAAAAACAAGTCCTCTGAGATTTTTTAAAATTTTTGATATTGTGACGTTTCAATCATCAATCTTTTCGCGAAATATGTTAATTTTATAATTAAATCTCTAAATATTCAAACTAAAAGTTCACTATATACTTAAAAACGTAAAATAAATTACATAGTCACTAGCACCCAGTTACAATTCATTATTTTCTTGTCAAGCACAATCAAACCGAATTCTTTTTTAATGAACTCTCTTTTTTGAATATTTAAAAATTCAAATTAAATTGAGTTAAATTTATGATTCACTCTTCAACAAATAGCACCCTATTAATTCCAGGCAATCGAATTGTAAATGTGTCGTTCTCCAATGGATAAAAGTAGGAAAAAATTCTCTTTCTGAAAAAATAATTCGCCCATGTCATTGAATATAAGTATAAAAAACACTTTGAATCCTTCACAGTATGCATATTTCATTTTTTCTCAATGAATATAATCAATTCCATTTATAAACTGACTTAATAGCTCAACATAAATATCGATTTTTCTTTCCCTCTATAAAACATTAACATTTTACAAGAAAATTATTTCTGGCTTCATCCAAGTAATTCCGTTGTCGTTTCATTATTTTCCTCTTATATTCTGATAATAATTGCATTACAATAAAACTTACTTCGTTTGTAATTTATGTCATTCAAGTCGGTGTGACGTACAAGAAATCAATTCGAGTAAAAATTCACTTACATCACCAGCTGTGAAACGATGTAAAAAAATAAATAAATAAAACAAATGAACTATACAAAATAATTTTTTTATATCAAAATTAAAACAATGGAATATTATTAACTCACATAAAGTAACTAAACTTTTAATAAAAAAATAATAAAAAAATTCTAATTTATTCACAGACTGCACGACAGTTATCTTACTTCTACCTCAGTCCTGATTTTGAATCTAGAATATAAAATGTGCTATAAAAACAGAAGGCTGTTAGAATAAAAAACCGTGTCGTTTTCAACACCATCCAATAACAATGCCAGCCATTTTAACGTCTCTACGGATATAACAAAAGCCGAATGGATAATATCCGTTACCCTACCAACATTTCAAGAACAGCAAAAAAAAAAAAACAGGAATAAAGTATAACATCGCTGAATCGCCCTTCTGTATATAAACTCCACACATGTACAGTATATATTTTCGCGACCATAGAGGTTTATCGTTGAGATAAAGTAATCGGAAAACTGCCAAAGAACTCTATACACACTGTTAAAGTTTTGATCCTTTCATTGATAATCAAAGCCTAAAAAATAAAATCAGATTTAAAAAATTGTCACACTTGCTTTTAACTTCAAAAAATAATCAAAATTATTCCAAAAGACTCCAACAAAAATAAATAAAATTTTATACGCAACATGAAATTAATAATAAAATTATAAAATATGTACAAGTAACGAGGTCACATATACCTACATGTACATTTGCATAATCAAAATAAAAGAAAAAAAAATCAGGAATAATGTGAGTCAGGAGAAACAGAAGTTAAATACAACTTTTGCATTTTATGTTTCCTATATTAAAAAATGCCACCTCTCTCTCTCTCTCTCTCTCTCTCTCTCTCTCTCTCTCTCTCTCTCTCTCTCTCTCTCTCTCTCTCTCTCTCTCTCTCTCTCTCTCTCTCTCTCTCTCTCTCTCTCTATCTCTCCATTTGTAATAGTTCGATAAAAATAAAAAGAACATTGTATCGGTGATGGTGTAAATTCGATCGTAAAGGTCTGCGGTTTCATGCTTCTGACATATAACATTGCTTGTACAATGCCAACTGAAAGATGAATAGAATGGAGATGGATATCATATGTATACAGAACGGATAGAGCCTGGTGGTTTTATGTATTATATAGAAGAGGAAGGGCGTATCAGCGCATGAGATTGTGTGAGATGACGACTTTTAATGTTCACCCAGCAAGCTCGAGAGGGCCATTAAAGACATAACATACATCGATTGCTCCCAACTGGACGATTTCTATATAGGGCGTTACTTTCCATACTCCAAAATGACAATTTATGACACTCATTCATTTGATCGTTACAAAATAACTTGATGATTATTCTGTTGATAAACTAAAATAAACAACGATGAATAAAGATAATATTTATCGCTGTATTTTGCTATCACTAATGTATATTAATCAATTTCAATTCAACAATTCAACAAAAGTTTTATGCTGTAATAATTTATAAAAAAATTCATAAATATACAATTTTAGAAATATGTTAAATTAAATTTACCATATGCAGCAAAGATATTATAATTATGTAAATTATAAATATTATTTGAAAAATTATTTTTACCCGCATTATATTTTTTGTATCTTGGATATTTTGAGAATGGCTCAATGATTTACAATCTAGTTAAAATGTCATTTATTATGTACTGAATAATGCAGTAATATAATGTAATAATTCCTTATTTTGTCGTCTATATAATCATCATCATCATCATCCTGATCATATATCTATGACTATCTTGACGAGATATATTATGCATTTAGGTATTCTAGGTCACAAGTTCATCGACAGTTTATATGTATATCTAACTCACCTCTGAAGCACGACGTTTATCAACATATACGCGGTATGTATAAGCGAAGCGTCTAAAAATGAAATGTAAGAGACATGCGGAATATGACTCCAAGGCAATACATTTTAAGCTATATCTTATATCAATTTCATGGTCGTAAAGTTGGACGCAAGTATATACGCGCATGAGACTCGTGAAAGTACATACTTTACCAGGTAAATGCGTTTATCGTATTTTTTTTTTCTATTTTAAAAACCAACTGTGCAAGAGTTTCTTGAAACTATATTAAAAAGTGTAAATTATAAATATGTAGAGCTTTTTTGTATATAGAATGTTGTATGTCAATGTTTTTTTTATCACATCGTGAAAATTAAAATTTTAAAAAATATTTTTATTCATAGGAGAATTAATTTCAATGAGTTTGTAATGTGGCAGTGAATAGAGTTGTCTGATAATTGAATGGAAAATAATGAAGATTAAAGAGAAAACAAAAAGAGGAATATTTTTAATGTGGTTGCAGACACTGTACAATGTAAAAAGTATATTATAATAAAGCAGCCAAGTTGTATAGGTTTTTTTTTTTTTGGTGCTTGCGAGAATGTTAACCTTCGCCGTTTTTTTCATCCTCTTGATCCTTTGTATTATGTGCAATATCATAACACGCTTGCACATGCAATTTTATTTTATACCGCGTAAGCCTCCATCTTTGTTGGTTTGAGATCGTGTGTAAGTACGCTCAGACGCCTGTACGTTTTCGTTTTATTTTGAATATTTTTTGTTTTATTTTTATATTTTCGACAGGTATTTTAATTTTCTTTTTTATTTTCCTTTCTTAACGATGTTCTTTCTTCACTTGCAGTATTTTATGAACGTCGTTAAAAACACCACTACCCAACTTCCATTTATTATTTAATTATGTAATATCACCTTAGTTAAAGTATATTTTTCATGGATATGTATATTTAATAGAAGCACATAAAGGTTATGAAAATTTAAATTTCAGTGATTTTTACAAAAAAATTCTTCATGTACAAAACATATTCCATTTAATTAATTAACTATTCGTAAATAGATATTGATACTTAATAAAATCGAATGGAGAGTAGGAAATTAATGAAAATACTCGATACCTATCCAAAATGCACTCAGCGTATTTTCACCGTAATGTAATTAATCACGTAATCGAAATGCACTCGATAAGTCGTGCAATGAATTTTCAATGAGATTTTCAACATTAACGAATAATCATTTTATACAGTATTTGGTGAAGCAAATTAGCTTTTTCAATGCATAAACTATAGAATTATTACATTTTTATCCATATTAATCATTGTCAATTTATACTTCTACCAACAATTAATTCAAAAAAAAAAAAAATAAATATAAACCATGACATTTAATAAAGAAAAATATTTATAAAACCAAAAAATGAAGAACGTTTGCATTTTTATTTCTTTACTTTTAGTTTACAAAAATTTATGAGTTTCTAGTTTCCTTTGTATACTTGGTGGTTGGTTATAAATCGTCAGAGGCGGAGATAATCGTCCTTCAAGTCGTTCTATTTCCATCTTCTTTTCCTTTTTCTTTTTCTTCTTTTTTTCCTCGTCTGCTAACCTTTATTCTTAAACCGCACTCCTTTACACTGCACGCTCTTTCTAACGTGCTGATTTTATCATCATAATGTATGGGTGCGGAATGAATGAACGCACAACGATATTGGTGATGAATCATACAATCGACCGTTATAGAATTTCGTTTATGAAGTTACTTTCTTTTTTATATACTCTATCCTCTCTCCATTAATCAATTTCACTATTGATCCCATTATTTCCATTTATTTCACACCATTACTTCAAACTCTGATACTTTAAAACAAATGTAATTCCATTACAATCCATATTTACAAACTTTAATTCACCAAGTCTTTTTTATATTCCTCTAAAATTTCAGGACTTTAATTCAGGAAATATATCACCATTGATATTTCTATTGATTTAACTGTCTAAGCTTCAATTCCTAGATGAATATATTGCGATTACAAAATATATTGGAATACACTAAAGCTGTCAAGGAAGTTACATCCATTTGTCCTGAAACTAGATGCAGATCGTAAAACATCAATAATCCGAACCCAACTACAATGACCGATAGTCTATTCAAACTAACCGATATGAAAATCTAACAAAGTAAACTTCAAATTTTTCGAAATTTTCATCTAAAGTTTTTTATTCAATAGTTGCAAAAGTTATACATACATATATAGTTTTGTGCATTCAACAAGTTAGATAATATAATTCCAAATGTGTCGTTACTATTCCAAATCTATTGATTTCTTTCTCATGTATAACGAAAAAATTTTCGTTATCTAATGGATCTGCAAAACCATTTGTACTATTTTAGTCCTTGCCAAATTTTATGATATTTATCAGATTAATGACAATCACATTAGCAATGTGAATAGCAAATGAAGGTAGATATATGTGATTTCAGAAAAAGAAATGATATCACATATATCAATATCATCATCCATATAATGCGATAACCCTAATAATTTATCAATTCATCATATGACACTAGTTTCGAAATATACTGCTCTTCACTGATCGTAAGTCGAAATTTTGGTGCTTATCTAAGTCTTCTAGTAGTCGATTAAACGTCCTATGGCACTTGTTGGCCTATCAATTCCACTTAGAATCTGGGAGAACCTCTAAAAATCTCGGATTGAACCTAGTTTGATGCTTTTTACACCCAACACAACATTGTAATATTTTATTTCACAATAAACTTAGACGCAAGTTCCTCCTTTGAGCCTTAGAATGAAAGATTTGGCAATATGTCACTACTACGAGGTGTTGTATTTTTTATTAAAATATTTCTAAACAACCTTCCTTGCTTCTGAACAATCTCACTAAATGCCAATATTGAGATTTAAAGTAGCATAAAATTTTCGACTCGGGTATACATTTAACTAAACAATAGTATAGGAATTAAACTGTTGCAGAACTTATTATAAATGCTAAAACCTACCGACAAGCATTGTGGACGTCTATGTTTTACCTCGGTCATGTATAATGAAATACATTGGGAAATATCCTCTACAGAACTAGTCGAGAAACGGACGAAACAACATACAAAGTTACCGCGAAACCTGAAAGCAACGGCTTTACAGCTCTCGAGCACGTTTGTTAATTAACACTCACTAATTAAGGAGCTTTGGGGTGTCATCTAGCACTTCCTTACGCAACCAACCCAGTGCTAACCCACAAGGGACTACTGCACTCATCAGCCCTCACTCATTTTACATAAAAAGAAACGATGTTGTAATCCCTATGTCAATTTATACAAACAACAGAACAATATTTCATCTATTGTGTTAATTATTTTTTAATAAATTGTTCAATAAGAGGTTTGATGATTAATCACATATAAACTAGAAAAGTCGCACTTCTCAAGTATCCTATTGTAGTACATACAATGTGTTGTTACTTGTTAGAAATTGGTATTTGAATAGTCTCGTCTTGGCTAGTCTCCATTTGAACCAACATCTTTAAAGTTTATGCATGTAAAGCACACTAGCTGGACGTTGTCCAAACATCAATCAATAACAATCTCAAAGCAACTTCTTGATGAACAAAGTCATGTAAGACAGACACATGTATAAATATATAAATATAAATTTGATTGCCAAATTCACGTCATTTCATTCTGTTAATAAAGTCATTTACAGTAGACGTATCAAATTATAAATTAAGATTAGTTTCCGAAACTTTCAATTCATACTTGCAAATATCTATTAATGATAGCATACAAAAACTCTTAAGTTCTTACTTTTTCACAATTATTTTTGCTTTTACCCGTCCTACTGTCATCCAAATACTCAGGCGAGGATATAATAGAAGCACAAGGAATTGGAGAAACTTGTACCCAGTTAATTTTGTAAGTTTTTTTCTTTCTTTTGTTGTCAACGCTTGAATGGTAGACTCGATAAGTCCTCGACAGCTGAACAGTGTCATCGGTCCCAGTTCTACTTTGAGTGTGCTACTGGAAGGCTTTAGCTGATAGTAATGAACGATAAAACATTAAAGGTTCGGAAGAAAGTAGAAATGAGAGAAGTTGAGACAGGCTACTCCCTAAAGATAGAGAGAGTGAAACACTTCGATCAATATACTCTGTCATTTCTAGCTTCCTTTTCTTCTTTCTTTTTTTTTTTTGTTTCATTTTTTTCGTGTACCAACTGCACCGAATATATATTGAAAATCTCAGTCTTATTGCAACCTGTCAATTCACCTAACGATTAAACGGCGAGAAGAATCTTTAAGCTCAATGGAGGGGAGAAAATAAAGAAAATAAATGGAATCTAGTGGCGAAAAAAGAACTATCAAAAAATGAACTGGCAAAGTGCTACGACCGATCGCGGTCAACGAAGCGGGTAATTGGTTTCGACACAAGCGGATTTTGAATTCAATCCGATTAACCGGTTGACTATGTGGGCCTTCACGAATACCCACTAGGGACTTGTGATAATGCTACACACATAGAGCTATCTAATCGTCAGACGTGCAGCTTCTGTGTTCAAATGAATATCAATAAAGATCTATACATTTATATTATTATACTTGAAAAGAGAACTATACTTTGAATAATGAATACATCAATCGATGTCAATTTCATTTACTATTAAATAAATCAAAATTAATTGCATAAAATAACTATTAATTATTTCAAATAAATATTTAGTCTCATACAATTAATTCATTTGCTTTAATTAATTTTTTTTCTCGATGCAAATTTTATTCAAACTAAATAAGTAAATATTTATTATCAATAATTTTGTATTTTTTATTTTATACTCAACTTATAAATTTATGTTTCCATTCTATTCAATTACGGTCTGTGATATTCTTGTTCGTGACATTTAATTGGATTGAATATAAATAATTAATTGCAATAATTTCTTGTTACTTGAAAGATTAAAATTAGAGTACGAAAGTGCACGAATCAGCGTTGATTAAAATTGACATCACGAGATAAAGATGGTTGGGAAATAATGGTAATTGAGAACATTATGAATCTATAACGATATAGTGAGTAGGAGGAATCTGGATAAAAGATTGATCAGAAATTAGGGTAAGAACCCAAGTGCACGATGTTGAATAATATAGACATAAAAAATAAATCACATACCTGAGCATTCTGATTTTTTTTTTCTATTCTCCAGAATAATTACCGCTTTCGATTATACTATTTTCTTATCAGTTCATGTAAATATTACTGACCATCATGTCATGTAATGTAATTCCAATAATAATCAATAGTTTGAATGAAAGTTTCAAGTATATGGATGTGTGTATGAATAAAAAGAATAATAAGCACCATCATCATCATCATCATCATCATCATCATCATCATATGACTGCTATGCATCAGTTGAGTAGATGTATATAGCTGCCTATTTCAAGACGAAGTGATCATAAAATATGCAACCAAGAGGTAGAGTTAAGGAGTTGTATAGAGACAAGAGAGCAGTGAACTCTCTAAAGATGCCAATGAAGCTGAACAGCAATATTGATTACAACGTCTACGTGAAAAATATCTAAGAAAAGCACAATTCACGTACTGTTGCAATTATTTATCTACTGCACCAGCTAGCTATTGATGAATTATTATGCATTTTATTAACACCATTTGTTAGAATATTTAAACTGGTGTGTTAATTAAAAATACATTAATATTTATTTGATGAAATTCAATTGTTTATGTATTATTAGATATCTTGAAAGATTTTGATCGTTTATTTTATTCAATTGTTTTCAATAATATATCTGCAATGAATTGATAGAGTTGGTAATTAAATGATTGTTTAATGAATTTATGAATGAGGTTGATAAATATTTCTGCTTTGATAATTTATTATTAGTTTTTTTTTAGTTGATGTTGAATTATTTCAAGAGTTTAATCTGAGAAATATTTTAATATTGATGTCATTTAAACGAGGTCTAGTGGCACAATAGAATGGAATTTTTAAATAAATTTATTTATTTTAGATATCAATCATTTGAGGAGAAAGATTTTTTTTTTTTTTTAATAATACAAAAATCGTCTTAAAAGTTGCGGGGAAAAAATGATTAAAGTGACTATAACATGTACGCATAATGAGGGGTTGAGCGAATAGTTATTTATGAGTTGGAGAGGAAAAGGCAAAAAAAAAAAAATGAAGGTTATACGTCTTATCGCACGTTATAATAAATTCAAAAGGCTGATGTACGAGATTATATCACGGAATTTTAGAATTCAACGACCATTCAACGGAGGTCTCATAGGGTCGTAGGATTGCAAAAATGCGTTTGCAGTAAAATCTGGGATAGATAAAAGCCGATGAAGGAAGAAGTGCAAAAGAGAGAAAATGAGAACGAGAGTCGGATGAAAGTACTCAGCGATCCGATGCTTTGTCCGGGGTTCCCTTTCAGCTCCAACGAGCCACCCTCAACAATCTCTTCCTTTTTGGCCTTACCATTGCCCTCACCCGTACTTCCTTCCCCTCAATCCACCATTTTTTTCTGTTTCTCATATTATTTATTTCGCCTTTCAACTGATAACTCTCTATGGAAGTTGGATTTGTTATTTCGTGGGTCAGTAATTCTCTGATTTCTCACGGCAATATTCACGTTCATTTTTTATTTTTCTTTTAATCACAAAAAAAAAAAAACCCCTCATGGATACATGATTCAAAGTCGAAAAATGAGTTTTGCAAACCTTGAAGAAGTTACAAATGGCAAAAATAAATCTAATGAGACTTGTGCAAAAATATTATATATAAAAGTTTTATTATACGAGACGGGCAATAAAATTTTTTCTTCACCAGGATTTATATGAAAAGGTCAAGGGTTACGAAATCTGTAAAAAAAAAATGACCATACCAATGTTGGGTATTCAACGAATTTTACTATGTGAACAAAAACTTCAATTTATTTGAATATTCATATGAAAAACTAAGAAAAAATTTGATATAAAAAAGATGGAATTTATTCATATGATCTATACCTACTGTTCAGGTTCGGAATAATTCTATGATCGACAGTCGATTATCAATGAATAAGAGATAGAGAGACAGAGAAAAGGAATACAAATAAAAATACCTATCTCAAACATATATTTACTACATTTCCATATATCAAACATAACTTCTTTTGGTATTTTATTTTTTTACATAGCGCACTGCCAGGTTTACAAAATTTCAACGATGTATTGTTATCTGGCCGGGGCATTTTCTATCTCATACAAGTATACACATTGGATCAATACTGCCTGTACCTATACACTCGCACGGTTGCCAACGTCTATTCAGGAAAATACAAAGCCATTCTGTTCTCATCCTCACACTGACGGTTCAAAACAAAATATATATGAAATCATATTTTCAATTATTTGCCCTATAAACTGACAGGTGAAATTCCTTAATTGCTTAATAAAATTAACTATCCATTATACATAATTGATGAATTTTCCATCTATTTAATACGAAAAGATGACTTTCCCATTACTGTGAGAATTAATTAAATTATTATTTTCATTCAATAATACGTAGATTTAAATAAAAAATACCAATAACTATAAATTGTGTTTGTCTTCCTGTTGTTGTGTGAATGAAAAGAAAAAAGAAAAAAAATAAACAATGCTTGAAACGATAACAATATATTTACGATAGAAATATATACGCGTGAAAATTGTGCCCATGAAATATTTAAAGCATTTTCTTTATTGATTTTGATACAATGTGTCTCACTCGCTTATAGTCTCTTCCTCTCGTACTTTTGCACAGATGATGCCTCGTATATCCTTATATATACGGAGAAAAGCTCGCTTTGTGATACTCATTCTCTTCCATCTGGCTAACTCTACAGCACAACTATCCTTGTCCGCATATACGCGCGGCAGTCAAGTTTTACGACGATTCTTTAAAATCGGTGACATCGTTCTCGGTTTATTCTGAAAAAATATGTGTATAAGACACTAAGCAAGAGCAGTAACATGCCGCAGAGAATTCGCATTTGTGTACGTTTGTGCTTCCGGATAATTTCATTTTTTATGTGCGACATTTATAGTCAACTCGAGCGAAAGATATATGTATATATATATAAGCTCCATAACATTCCGGAAATATTTCAAAGTTGAGCATTACTTTACATTGTTGACACATAAATGAGCAGAATTATTTTTGTAATCTACCGAGAATATCAAATCATTTATGCATATAATACGCTAATAAATTATCTGTATTACAACGAATAAAATCAATTGTTCAATTTATTTTTAATTCATTGACTGTACATTTTGAATTCGATGAAAAATATATATAGTCCTTTGAGAGTACGACGAGCGTTCAATTATGTAAATGTTAATGTAATACATAATGCGCTTGAGCAAGGAAGATATAGTGCCCAAAGGCACATCAGTATCCGTAAGCGTACTCAGTGTCCGTATACGTGACAGCTGTCAGACGCATTAATTTACAGGATTAATCGTCGTTAATTAATAGCTGTGAGCTGCACATTGTGCCTATAGTAAATGGTAACATTCACTCTTCATTGAATATATCATTCATACAGAATTATATTTCATTTTTCGTATTATAAACTGCAATTATTTTCCCGTATTTTCTTGTTGCCAAGCGCTTGGATTTATTCTACTAAAAATAATCCTTAGAATTCACATCAAGTTCTATTTATTGATTTAATATCTTTTTTTCTTCTTCTTAAAATAAATAAATCTGTAAAGAAATATGTATACATATATATAACGAAATTGTTTGAAGTCAAACTCTTTTGATAAAGTTTTGTTCTACTGTTCGGAATGAAAATAAGAAATAATGGATATATTTGGAAGAGCTGAAGCAAATGGAAATAATGTTGAAGAAAAAGTTGAAACTTTTGTCAAAATTATATTGCAAAAATATTAGGTATAACGATGATTTCTAAACACAGTGAAGATAGAATTTATAAAAGAGATAGGATTGTATATAGAATCGACAGCTTTGTGTGAATCAACAACCATTTGCTTTATAAAAATAAAAATCCACTGGCTGATAACCAACTGAAATTGAATCTACTTTTCTTACAGTAAATGGATATAGAGACCGTATACAGTTCACATTGACAAGCGAACACTAAAGGACTACATCAACAAAACAAATCTTTGTTCTCTAGCAATTGTTCTTCTTCCTTATAAAACAAAGGAAAGAAATCTAATTTGGAAATCAAATACAAGTTTATACAATGCACATATGTATAATTTCTGAATCTATATGATAAAATAAATTCAATTGAAATATTATCGAGTGAAAATAAAATTTAGGATGTGATGAAAAATGATTTTTATTGCGGAAAAGATTTGGAACCGAAGTATATGCGCAGTGAACCGACAACATCAGAAAAGCCCCCAAGAGTAAAGCTCACGCGACACACTGCTGTATACGAGATAAAGCCAATCCCATAGAGTGGCAGTCCGGAAAGTATCGCGGCCAAACCGGAACCGGAAGTCCTTCCGGAAGTTCTTTTCATGTCCAAATTTTGAAGACGCCGACCTCAGCACAGTCACTTGCGCGCCTAGAGGACACATCCTTAACACACTGTCAACTATCAGAAAATCCAATACAATGAAGCACAAATCTCCTCGTTTAAATCTATCAGCTGTCAGATAAGTGTTGAGAAAGATACCTGCACAAATGTTCTATTGTAAATATATATAACTTTTACACAAGATAAAAGAAAATATATAAAGTTGATGGTGTCACATAAATTAAAATAATTAAACTTTATATTTGAATCATTACTTTAATGTTTGTTTATGTTCCTGAATGAATAGAAAACACTTTATGATCAAAAATGAATAGATGGTAGATATATAAGACTGATATATGGAACTGATTTGGCGTCTGTGTTTGACACACACCACCTGAAAACATTGAATTTGTCAAGTTCGACGGTCCGGAACTCATTCGATCCGTTGAAAACAGACGAGCCAGAGGGGGATGCCTGTCTTGCCAATACCCTAACGTGAATCTTCCGCCTACATAGACACACATACGCATGTATATGTATATGTACTAATACCACTGCTACAACTGCTATTACCACTGGTATATATAGTTCATATACGATTCTTTATAAACGAACATTGGGAAATCGAGTATAGGTGGGCTCCTCGAAGGACAGCTCGTCTTCCACAATTGTTCTCTCAACTGGCAATGAGATTTATTTTCCTTTCTTCTTTTCCTCAACCTCTTGTCTTTCACATCTAATTGAATTTCACTACCCTGGCCATATATTTATTCGACACACGTATTGATACACACGTGTTTGATGAAAAATTGTCAAAATAATCAATATTGTGATAAAACATTATTCATTGGATTTTGGATATATGAAACTCCATCATTGAGATAGGAATATTTTCATTCAAAGTTTTACATTTTTATCTGTAATATATGTATGAATATATCAGTTTCATTTTCAAAGTGTTTGATATTTTACTTATTACAAGATATTCAAAGCAAACTGGGAAAAACAAATGGAACTTTTGTCCGTGGGGGAACTGGAATGGAAATGAAGAATTGTAGGAAAAAAATTGGTGAATAGTAGATAGAAACCGCGTGTCAATATACACCACACAATATATCCTTTGTCATTTCCCATCCAGTTTTTTATTGCAACGAGACCGAGAGACAGAAAAAAATGAATAAATAAAATAAAATAAACGCTACAATGAAAATTAATTTACCGTATCTCATTAACTCCAAGCAAGTGCAACATTATATGTATGCGATAAGTGAAGTTCACATGCGTATATTCTCTGTGAAAAACGTTTGCTTCCAATACAACAAACGGAAATGGAACGAAAAAGAGAAAAAAAAATGCTAAAAAATACGACATGAGTTAAGTGAACTCGGATATATAGCTCTAAAGGAAGGTTTTCACTAATCGATGTACGTGACGCGTCTACTACCATAGAAAAAAAAAAGTTTCAAAGAGCGAAATTTGGTGGAGAATTATCGAGCACCTACTTTCCAGACTACTCCTACAGTCACGTAGCTTGACCTAAAAACGTGACTAACCTTTATTGTTCGATGAACCAATGAAATGTCAGACTATTACGTACCATAAATAAGCCAACTCAGAAATTATAATTGAAGTCAAAGAAAAATGTCAATTAACAAAAACATAAACGAACTTTTCTATAATAATCTCCTGCATCAGTAAATAGTCATAAAGAATCTTCAAGATCCTGATGAAGATTCAGAAATATTATATTGGTATGTGGATTTTCTATGTCCCTATAGTGGTACGTAATTTTCGTGGACGGAAACGCAAAATCCCACTAGATATGTTATCATCGTATCATTGTCAAAATATATTCGAGTGGTAGTATAGAAAGATAGGAAACTATATCCAATAGCATAACTGTCTTTGTGATAGTGCGAATAACCTGCAGAATTGGTGTGGTACTGAATGGTAGTGGGAGCAAAAGTAGGAATTGGACAAAGAGGAGAACTCCTGGCTAAAAGGAAAACTGCAGAGGATGAGAATATATAAACAACGATGGTACGGCAGTCTCTAACTGACAAATGGTTCTGTTTACAATAGCTCTAACCAAGCTACAATCCTGTCGCGATTGTACTACCATGGCTAGATGCGTATAATGGCGGGTGGATCGCACCCAGCCCACCTTCACAGCTGATAGGACTCCTCCCCGTTGCTCATTGTCGAGGATCTCAGCGACACAGGCTAGATAGGAATAGAACAAGAGGGAACTTTGGGTATAGAGCACCAAACGTTGGTGAATATTGAGAAATAGCTGAATACATTTGGTAAATGTAATCGTTGTCGATTTGCTACGTTATATCGAAATTAGTTGAGTTGATAGGCAAAGCGGAAATTATTTATCGACATATGACACTGACATTTCTTATCAGAAACATTAAGATTAAATAATTTAATTAATATTCAAGTATTACTGCAAGAGCAAAACAAGATAATAATGAAATTAATTCATCCTACGTAATTGCATCATTCATTTATGTTCATGATCAATAATTGTGGTAATATAGCAATATGCGGAGTATTTTATAAGCATTATCGGAATTTAATTGTGACATATGCAATGCGAGTGTTGTCTTGACAATTTACAATTGGACAAAATGATGCAATTATTCACAGACAATGTGCCCATCTAAATTATACATTTAATTATAATTCTGCAATTCCAATTCATATGAGCTGCCATTACACATTCAAGTATCACGTAGCTATACATCTATTAATGTAAATGAAATGAGTAGCAATAGATTTTAGTGTTGGAGTCACGAGTCAAATGAAAATGGTAATAAAAAGAAAGGCGAAATTGTCATGATGAAAAAAAAAAAAAAAAAAGAAAATTCACAGCGATACGACAGATTTAACGGGATTCTCTGTTCAAATAGTCCGGTCGTTTAGACAATCGACGTTCTTCATGGTATTTCGTATAAAGCTGAGAGAAGACTCCGGTGGCAGAGATAACGCTCGATGAAATGGCATAAAATAGTCCAAGGAATTCCCTCAGTTACTAGGTATATATTATGCATATATCTATATGTATCGGTATATATATTTATCTACAATCCGCACTTCCAATTCATATACCTTCGCCTTGCCTTATTTCCATCGCCAGGAATGTCAAAATGATCGCGTGAGCTAGATCGATCTGACTTGAATGAATAAAAAAAAAAAGAATATATGCAAGTATAAGACAGAGAGAAAGAGGGAAGCAACGATTCAGATTCACGTCGTGACTTGAACGTAATCGTATGAAGAGGCGAACAGCTCGATAGGATTACAGGATGAGCGGCCCTTTTACCTCCCAGGACGAAGTGAACGTGTGATCAGTGAAAGAAATCTCTTGATCCATTTTCCTTATGACAAGGAAAAAAAAACAGAAAAGATAAAAGTTCAAACAAAGTTAACTAATCGTATGACTTTATTATCATATTCATTTAAGTATGATTATATATGTATGTGCTACACTAATATATTTATAGACATATGTATATGTCTATTAAGTGAAAACTTGATCAACTACTTGAGCAAAATATTATCGATAATGAATGTTTTTAACTTGAACATGCTTTATCCATTATTTTCTCAACCACAAAATGAATCCCATTAATCTATGTGTCATTTGCAGATGGTCAGCAGTTTTCGTCAGCAAAATGGGATTGCTATAGGGTCAACGGAAGTTGCGTGTTCCATGAAGCGATCCGAAAACTCCCAAACAATCGACAACTTTCGCCATCAGTTTAACATCAAGATTTTCACTTCTCCTTTTCAAATAATTCTCGACCCTTTTCCCTCTTGAGAACATTAACCTTTTCAAATATACCTGAACGGTAGGTATAAATAAATAGGGAAGATTTATTGACAGTTTAATAGATTTGTGTATAAGGGAATTGGATAGATTTAATCTTTAATCAAATTGTTTGATTAAATATGAATGAAGAATAAGTGCGAAAATTATGATGATTGTATTCCAGCTAAATATATTATTTTTATGCAAAGAGTTTCTCGGTGAATTATTGTATAGAGTTGAAACTTGTAGTCATTTTTATGCGCATATATACACACTCTATTTCGTTGCTTATTCTCGCTAGCTTTATTAACATTGTAGAGTAAAATAAGTGAGTGCGAGAAAGGAAGTGTGTATCCATTCGCAGTAGGTACCTATTTCCATGCTTCAAGCAAATTAATTTGACCCAAATATGCTTAGCTAGAAACATGAGATGCATGTACACAATACCACTCTCTGAATATCTTCAGTACATGTATATTTGTTGCGGAAATGTTGGAGAGACGTTAATAAAGGAAAGGAAATGGGACAGAGGATTTCCAAAATTCTTGTAATAATCCTCTTGGCAATGTGCATTTTCTGATACATACGTGATACGTTTTTAAAAACATTTTTTAAATTGAAAATTATATGAAAACTTGAGTAAAAATCCATTTTACAGTTATGAAAAGTTTTTAAAATTTCAATCAGATTTTCTTTTTTCATTCATTAGAATTCAGATTCTTAATATTGCGTTCAATATAATTTCAATTTCGTAAATATAGTTTTAGAACTATTCAAGGAATTGACAGAGAATCACTAAAGTTTTATAGTTACAGTCAATTTTCATGTGCACCACTTCATTTCATACTTCTTCCGCAACTCTCGGTTACCTTCCTAATTGCTGTGTATTTAAATTCCACCCCTCATTCAATCTCCCGCACTTGCTCGTATCACGAAAATGAGATAACCAAAAGAGAATTGGAGGACGTTTAATGATACAAGTATATATAACATTTTAGTCCTTAAATTTTTCCAACATTTTTACGCGATAAATATATTAATTCTAAATTTTCAATTAATAAAACATCTAAAGTATTTCTATCACATAAATATATCTCTTATAAATTTTATATACTGTTACTAACTATAATGCATTGTTTTGAAGCAATAAAAGTACGTGAAAGAGTAAGAAAAAAAAATAATTACACGTATATATCAATTCGTGTCACTGATCGATGGAAAAAGTTGTAGTTTCGTGCATTCTAAACTCTGAAAGAATCTCTGCAGCCCCTTAGAGCACATCAATTGTCAAACTTGATGCCTTGCCCGAGGTTAGAATGAACAAATAAACGTTGCAACTTTTACTCGCCATTTTTGACATTTTTTTTTCTTTTCATACGACACGAAGTTACTTGGATGACTTATACGCTGCATTTATAAAGTCAAAGTGTTTTCTGAAAAAACTTAATCTTCCTCTACCGGGCTTTTCTCGGTCTATCTCGCCATTGCACACCCTCTTTGAATCATAACGCGTCATGTCAAGTTTATATACCTGAAGGCTTCTTTGATAAAATTCATTCGTTCATTTCCATCAAAATCTTTACATAACGTCAGAGAAAATTGTTTTTCACTTGCTAGAATGAGAAAAGGGAATGTTGAAATAGTTGGAGTGACGTAAAGATTTATCAAGCAAATATAATGCAAGGATGAGGGTCGATTAAGGAAGATGCAAAACGTGAAAGCGGATAGTTTCTAATTCAAGGGAACAAATTTCATTAAGACTCTGCGTTTAATGTATATAATCCAACACGATCTCAGCACAATCTCTAATTCGTCCCCTTTCTTTCCAACTTTGACAAAATTCTCCCTCTCGCTATAAGGCGCAAACCCCGACAAGACAGTGAATAGTAGTTTCAAGAATATATTCTACCATTCATCGTTTTTGCAATTTTCACATTCATCTTTTTTAAAATTCAACAGTAATAACTGACGGATTATTTTTATGTGCTTTTAATTTATTGATCAATTTCTCACCTGTTCTGCTGTTCGTCGACGATGCCAAACGCAAGGGTTTCTAGTCGTTGACTGAAGCAAGAAAGTAACTTCTTCCGTTTCGGTATTTACCGGCCGTCAAATCGCACAATAGCGACGTGGCTGACGTATTTTAAGTCTGTGACGTTACCACTCACAGCAATCATCCGGTTTTCCGGTTCACTTTTTTCAAATTCTTTATTCAATACCTCCAGATCGTCATGATCGCCACCCTGAATCCCTGGCGTTTCCTTCCCCAATTTCAGCATGCCAAATATTCTGAAAATAAATCTAATATGAAACATACCAAATATGCTTGAAAAATTTTTATTTATTATAAATACATTGATATTTTTTTTTTTTCGAATTAATATTGCATTGATAATATTTATTTGTGATTATTGAAAACTTTAAGCAATGGTTTTAAACAGGAAAATTGAAAGCATTTTGATATGATTTGATTATTTATCTTGCATTGAATTACTGGCAGGCAGGTTAATAGACTTCGCGTGATATTTCAAGTAACTATAACTATACAACCTGAAATATTTTATTGATGTAGCATATTGAGGCTAAATATACACAAGTTGTTTATAGTAATAGATGCGTGTTCACCTTGTACTTTCATGTAGAAAGTGTAGGATATCATATTTTCTTTATAAATTAAATATTTATTGTTGAATAATAATCCGTATAATAAATGTTAGTTTTTTGTTAGATTTAATAAAATTTCAGAGAAAATCAGTCATTGTTGATACTGGACCAAAACAAAAATAATAAAAATCTCAACAATACGAAAAAATCTAAAGATATGAAACTTTGAAAACTCTTCGATGATGAAAATAAAATGTATATATAGATTGCGTTGAATAATAATATGTCCGATTGCTAAATCCAGTGTTAGCATAGATAGGAAACGACCCAAAGCTCTCCTCTCATATCAGATAACCTTCAACTACTTTCATCGTCGAAGCGAAATACTCTCTGTCAGTCTTTTACTTGGAAAAACCTAACGACGGGATAACATAAAAATGGAGGAGAATAAAAAGTTATTTTGCTCACAGTCTTTCTACATTAAATGACGTAACTTTTATCAGTGCGGCCATCGCTACTACTTGGTAAACTGAGACATTATACACCCACGGGCACATTAATGAGGACAGCAGGGAGTGAAAGAATAAAAATGAGAAAATGGGAAAAAGAGATGAACAGACTTTAAGAATAACGAATCATTTGCGTGCTACAACCCTCGATTACATCGAAAAACTTTGTCCTTAAAACAATGTTAAAATTGTTTCATTATTTTTCTTTTTTTTTCAACTTGTATTTCCAAAGTTCTCAAATATATTATGTAATGAACGAAAGAAAAGAATGAACGCATTAAGTAAACTAGAGACGGCAAATTGGAACTGGGTATTGCACGAAAGCAAATTTTGCCGGCTCTTCCCGAAGGCAAATGGAATGCGAGGGAGAATGTAGAATGCAATTACATTGTTTAAAATAGAATGAAGAAAATAAGAGAGGGGAAAAGGAAATAGTATAGAAAGAGAAAAATACTAAAAGAAAATAATGGATATAAAAAAAACCCTAAAAGGTAAAAGAAAACGAATTTAACATTACATTCCGATTTTGTAATGTTGGTGAACCTGAACAATAGTCTTTGTTGAGTTTTTCTACGTGACACCACTCTCACCAATTTCTTCTACTCATTGCATCTTTTCTCTCATTCCTCACTCGATGTTATCTCGTGTGCTCTACTTTCTCCATTAATCTTCGTCTTGCGGAAAGCGTAAGAAGACGCGATGCAGCAGACACGAAAAGAGAAAAGTGTAGTACGACCCCGGCCACGACCGAGAAATTACTTTTGAGGTTACGTCGCATCCGTTGCAAAGCGTCTAACCACACAAACTCCCCCGTTAACTTAACAGCCATTTTGTTTTTTTTACTTTTTCATTTAATTCATAATTATACATACATATAAATATAATATTTTGACTCAAACTTATTACTAAGATCTCCGATCTTTAAATTACGCGAGGTTAAAGACCCGACAATATATTTTAATATCACTTGCTTTCTCTAAATAATAGTTTGGTTATTACTTTAACCTTTGTGCCTAGTCATCATTTGGTAATTTTATAAGTTATATATATTTCCCAGACAGAAAAAAAAAATAGAGGAAGTAATATACCAAGCATTTCTTTTTGTTTTCCCGTCATTTCATATCAATTTTCAAGATATACTCACGAACGGTGTATAAAGATGTATACCTATACCTAGATATATATAATGAGAAATTGAATTGCGGGTGGTAGTAGGGAAGAAAAACAAATAGACCGTGCAACTTTTATATAGATAATATTGGCAATTGAGTGTGTCGATCGAATCAGGAACTTTTATTCGATTTTTTTCCTCATTTTGTTTTCTTCTTCCGCATTTCCTAAATCTGCGGAATTGTTGAGTTGTTCTCTCACAACAGACTTTACCCAATGATTTTATATTTTATACCTATATAATACTCTACAACTGTATGTGTATGTATACATCTGCAAGTGTGTGTTTGTATGTGTAACGTCAAGAGAAGAAAACGGAAATGCATTGGTTCAAAGTCGCCATAAACACGAGTTACCTTCGTGAATCCCCTGATATATATCTTCATCATTAACCCAATAGATCGTGGACGGTAAAGTCGGATATAAAAACTCGTAAACTCTCTCTTCGACTATCCGCAGTAGAGGTAAAGTGTAGAGGGGTGCGTTGGGTCGCGGATAAAATCCCATGAAACATGTTGGAAAAGCCCCTGGAGTTGAGGTATTTACGAGTAAAAGCCGGGGCTCGCTAAATTCTGTTACATATATGTATGTGTAGATAAATATAGCTGAGTATAAATATATACATGTATACACACTAGGTTATACCAATGTGTTCGCATTAACGTTTTGTGCTTGTTCGAAAATTTTACGATAATAACGCAACGAGCCTGACGGCTGTTTTTCGTTACAAATTAAAATCCAATTCAAACTACCGCCAGTGAATCTAAAAAATTATGAAATTGTTAATTGTATTTTTTTTTAGATTGTAAATTTATTTTCATAATACACCCAGGATTTTTAACAATTTCATTTCGAACAAGCTGTTGTTATACTTGTAATTGAATGTATGAAATAAATTTTATACAACGAATAATTAAATTTGAATATCACGTTGATTTATTAAATCTATACACTTTGTTAAATGTAATCTAATTTATCAAAGATTTCTTCGATACCATTTATACAATTCGGATGTAGTTTTTCATCAAATAGACAATGAATCCAAATTAACAGACTATATAACATCAATATAGTAATATTCTCGCTAGCACATTCACTAGAGACGGAAGTTGAAGAACGTGTTTCCATGTAAACCCAAGGGACGACGCCTACATTTTAGCTGAGATTTTCAGCATTGATCGAAAACTCGCCTCGATTCCCGTGACATTCTCTATACATAATATATAATACTCTCTAATGTACTACGAATCGCAGTACCAGAAAAGTATTATTATAACAAATAAATAAGAAAAAGAAACCAAAATAAAAAATAAAAAAATGGTTGAAAAAAGTTGATGAAATTTAACCCAAGTCAACAAAAATAGTTTTCCTCATATAATACAAAGCTCTTGATCATAGTTTTCTCATAAATATCAACAAGGGTATGATATTAGTATCCAACGTATACAGAACCATCGACCAAAATAAAAGTTTCACAAAAGCTCTCATACCGGCGCACTTTCATTTGGCAAAAACAAACACGAGTGAGTTAATTACGCATGGACTCGGTGGGTGCTATGAGGGTATACAACGTTTGCTTACTTCCATTCGTCCATTCGCGTCTAATGAGAATACTGCTACATTCTCTTCCATTCTCTAAAAACACCATTATACCACACATAAATATGCATACATTTATATACTATACATCCACACGACGGGGAAAACGGTAATACAGAAAGGCAGACAGAAAAAAAAGAAAAAATAACATTTGTACCAAAAAAAACCAACGGAAAATTTAATCAAAAATTCACCGATGTAATTAAAGAAATATTGCACGAAAAACATGACAAATATATTGTAAATCTCAAAAGAAAAAATTAATATTCAATTACAATGTAATAGATTAAATGAGAATTAATAAACAAACTCTGCTATAATTATCCATGTGTGTAAAAGCAATCTTCTGTATTAATATTATAATTGTCTTTCCGTTAATAGCAATTTTCCATAAAAGCAAGCGGTGGTTACTATAAACATACATGTATATAGATTTACCTATATAAACTATATTTGAATTGAACACGAAATTTCCATAATAATCGAGCTGCAAATTGGCATTTGTATATCATCCCGCTGCTTCTACTAACCATAAATTCTCAATAGCCCTCTTACCACCAGCTTCCATTTTTCCAAACCCGTCAATCCCCTTTTAATTATCCTCCCTCTTTACTTTATACACACAGGTATACTTCCTCTTCCACTCGCCCGCATGGCCGCATCAGCTCTTTCTCGACGCTCTATAATTCTCAATCAAGTCAAAACAAAAACTAATTTTTCCATTCGAAAAAAAAAAACTACTACCCGCAATAAAACTTAACCACTGTAACAATTTATATTAAATAATTATCCAAGTCGAAATTTTTGTGCTTTTCCAAGTCTTCTAGTAGTCGATCAAACATTCTATGACACTCGTTGGTCTATCAATTCTACTTTGAATCTGGGAGAACTTCTAAAAATCTAGGAATGAATCAAGTTTGATGCTTTTTACACCCAACACAACATTGTAATATTTTATTTCATAATAATTAGCCTTAGAATGGAAGCTTTGGCAATATTTCACTACTTCGAGGAGTTGTATTTTCTATTAAAATATTTCTAAACAACCTCACTAAATCCCAATAATGAAGTTTAAAGTATCATAAAAATTCCAATTTGAGGAATGATAAAATATAAAATTATAAAACAAAATCTATCTATAATTTCTCATTATGTATAATACACATAGTATCAAGCATTTATATACATTTACATATATGTAATATTCATATATACCAGTATTACATATACATATATATCTCATGTATATACATCATGTTCGTACCTATATACATACATGTATATTTATGCATGAATATACTAGCCAGCGACTTCCCGATTGCCATCGAATTATCAATTAATTCATGATAATGAAGCGGATAACAATGGCGTTGGGTCGCTATATATATATGCATATACATACATATATATGTACATGTATATATATATATTAACGAGCTCGTAGAATACAATCGAATTACATTACGTGATGCACAGTGCTGACATAAGGCTAACGAGACCGCGTTACAGCCAGCTCATACGAACTAAATGAGTTTCCACTGCATATAAATATATTCTACATCTATATTTATATATACATTATCTATATAGAATATAGATACACGCGAAAAGCCACAAGAGAATTTTCCACGCATATATGTATATTACTGTGTGAGATAAAACATAGATACGTATATACGTTTATGTACATGGTTTATTTTCTCTTAATTTTTAATTTTAATTTTTTTTGTATCGTTCACAAATTTTTATGTTTATCACTCTTTCTATTGTATTAAGGTTATCGACTACAATGCAATTTAATAATTACCTTGACTATATAACAGCTGGAAATAAATTGGTAGATATAAATTTGTATAATAAAAAATATTAGATAATAATTTAAAGTTGAATAAAGTTTAAATTAATTTTGATAAATTTGTTGAGGTAATTTTTGAGTATTCAATGATGGTGAGTGAAGTATAAGGTTTGGAGGAGATGAAAGGAAATAAGAGACTGTTGTTTAACGAATATTTTCATGATAGCCAAGGGGATATATATGGGAATGCGCCAATCGATTTTATATATATCCCTCTAACGCTATTCCCTTTCCTCGTCACGATCAGTGTCACGTGCAGAGTGAACATGGCATTTTTTTTTTTATTTGCTTTTACTTCCCACGTCATTTGCACCCTGTATTTGTCATTTTGTCTATAGACCATGGTAAACGTTCTCATATACCAATGAAAATAACTCTAACAAAGTTGTTTCTAGTGATTTGACAAAAGCTTTTGTAAGTGGGTGTCTGTGTGATTTAATCAGTATTTTAATTCAACATGAAACTAATAAGCTAAAAAGTATGCAAACGATTATCATGTAAATACCGACTGTAAAAAGAACAATAATCGTTTATATAAATGGGTACTTGATGAAAATATTCGTATGCAAATGCCACATTAGTTTCATTAGACACGGAAAAAAATCATTATTCGTTACAGTAGTTAAAGTTCTATGCACTGATATAGGAGGATTGTAAAGTTCTTGTTACTGCTTTGAAGTTTATTATAGCTGAGGTACAAAATATCGTCGCAAATTTCTAAAGCTAAATAGTTGAAAGTATATAGAAATAAATCTATTTCTTTATTCAATCGTATTTATTATGCTCCTTTAAATAAATTTACACCAACTAATTCAAACTAAACTATAGTTGATATTAGTTGTATAAACTTCAAAATATTATACCAGCAAATTAACCGAAGGTAAAAGGATTTGGAAAAATAAAAAATAAATCATTATTAATATTCGTGGTTGCAGAAACAAATTTTTTTTTTTTTTCAATTAAAACTCTTTTGTTATTGAATTTGGTTTTACGGAAAATCCACGGAGATTAAAGTAAATACTTCAACGAACACATTCAAAATTGCTGGAGTAGAATGAAAACTATTGAATTTATTATCAAATCACAGCGATTTCATTGACGTTACTGTAACAATCCTTGGTAAAATTTTAAAACAGCACGTATCTACATGGACGTATATTTACGATATTGACATAAATGAAATTGATAAAAGAAAAAAAAATAAAGGTAATATAGAAAAAATTGATCAAATCATACTGTTCATTCAGAGAAATAAAAAATTTCAAGAAATACAAAAACTACACTTGAATCCACTTACTCCACACAAATATTTTAATATATCCATGCCCAAAAAATACAAACAAAAAACGAAAAATGTCAAGCTGGTTAGTTGTAAAATAACAACAACAAAAACAACCAAATAAAAAAACAACGAGGAGAAAACGAGAAAAATACTACATACTATAAGAAGTTGGGGCTGAAACAAATGTAGAACGAAGCGAGGTGTCATCTAATCCTGTTCCACGACTATACAAAACTCTCCAGAGGATAAGAGAAAATTAGAAGAAGTAAAAAAAAAAAAAACAAAAATATCTTTGTGTACCAAAATAGAATGAAAAAAAAAAAAGAAAACAACACGAGTCAAAAGCATTAAAGATGTGAGAGAACCAAAATAATAAAAATAAAAATAATAATAGTAATAATAAAAGTAAGATAGAGACTGTGTGAGGCCCAAGCCTAAGATGAAATCCTGGGATAGTGAATTGTCTTATATAGTTGAATCGGATAATAAAATAAAATACAGTATGGGAATACCTAAAACACCAGAGGTAACGTCATGGTGGTTTTCAGAATAACGTCCGTGTGTATATAACAAAACTAGAGGGTAGAAAGACCTTTGGATTTTCTGTGAGAATATAAAATTCATTCGTTTATTTTCGGTTATACAACCACAAAATTTTACAAACACATACTTTTCTTTATTTTATTTAATTTTATTTATTTGTATTTACCTTTCCCCAAGTATTTTATTAATGTGTTTGTAAATATTACGTATATATTTAATATGTGAGGATAAAAAAATATATATAAACAAATCACTTGGGATAATAATTATAAATAACAAGACGTTTTCTAAATGATTAATCTGTGAATAAACATTAAACTAACGAAGCATTGTCGTAGTTTGTTTAATTTTAATCTCAGAGTCTACACTGGACACTCTCTCCCTCTTTCTATTTATGTATATATTATACATGTATATATACACGTTGGTTGTCAATTTAATTACAAACTCCTATAGTCCTTCCGAATCCTTCACTTAATTTAAATTTACAAAACAAAATTAAACTATGATACAGACAATTCAAAAACAAACAATAAAATAATTCTTTTTATCTACTTCAATATATGTTCATAATAAATTCAATTTTTTCTCTTCTGTTTATTATTGAAATGTAAATTATATCAAAATATTTTTGAATGACATGAATGCATGAGGAATAACTTAAATTATGATACAATATACATACAAACATACACACATCTATACTAAAATATATACATGAGATACACCCAAATGCCTCCTTGAAAATGTTATAACCTACATGCTCAACCGCTTGGATAATCATATTTCGTACATATATACATATGTATATATATTATGTAGGTAAAATGAATACCGTTCGCGACATATCCCTCACGAATGTGCTTTTGCAATAGTCTCTCGCGATGTCTGCACTTGACTCCTTCATATATACATATATACGCACGTATATCTTTCCTCTCTAACATGCACACACCACTTCGTTTCTTATTCGCTATGAGCAGCTCAATTTTCGCGTGGTGAAGAGTCGTTAAAAATGCATACCGAGAAATGACTCGTTTTTTTTTTTTCCCCTCCATCAAATTGTAAAACTGTTGAGTATTTATGAATCGCGCTTATATTTTTTTTCCAACTTTTTCAACCAATAAATTCAACCATTCAAATTGAATTTTTTAATACGTATTAAAATAATATATTTATTCGTACGTGGCTCTGTATTATGAGTGAATATATACCATTATTTAATAGGTATGCATGTCGGGTAAACATGATATGTTATATGTAATATAATAGATAGCTCACAGTGGAATATCAATATTTATTATAGTGTTTCTCTCACGTATAAATATATATATATAGACTTTGAACCCTCATACACTCATCCATCCCAATATTTTTTCATTTCTCAACGACTCAATCCAAATACGGCAAGAGCATTAACGGTAGTATAGTGTGATGTGTAAATGTGCAGGGTGCTTTATATCCTTTTCCATGGTGTCATGTCATTCTCACATATTTCAACTGATGTTTTTTTTTCTTTTTTTCATTTTTCTCATACGGTAGACGAGAATGAAAGAAAACAAGAGAATGTATATGGGATATGATCCCAGAAATGCAATGTGTATAAACGTACAATCCCCATACAATATTTTTTATACTGGATGGCGCGACACTCTAACGGTAGTGGCCGAGCGACGGCAATGCGTCATGGATGTTCGCGCAAAATTGAATGCGATTCTGTGGAAATAAATCATGGATATACTATACGGGGGTTAGGATGTATAAAGAAGAGTGATATGCTGTGTGGGTGAAACGAGATATTGCAACAAACCGAATGGTTAGTAGTGCACAATTCCAATCCGAAAATGGATTTCAAAACGAGTTTGCGAGATCAACAAACGTTCATCTTCATTTGTTTGTTCAAATAGTTACAAATTTTTTATTCAATTTTTTTTTCAAGTTCTCTAATCATTTTATATATTTTTGATATTTATACTTTTCTTTTGAATTGAAAGACTTAAATTATTACCGATAAATATTCAGAGTTTGATATAAAATTAAATTGAAATGAAATTCCAATTGCAATTGCACAAAGATTACATGAAAAATGATGTAAATCAATCTCAATATCAAAATGTATAAATATTACCAATGGGCTTTGCCCGTTTTCTCTCGTTCAAGAGGTTTCCGTGTTAAAGTTTCAATTTGCATTTCCAATAACTTCGTTTCGTACGTGCCACAACGAAAGGATATAGGTAAAAGGTGAGAGAGCTGAATGAGTATCAGGGCAAATGTGAAGAAGAAGGAGATAAAGGGCGACGGTTCACGATGGTCGACTATATCTATCTATGTATGTGTGTTGATATAAAGTAAAAGGGCAAATACTCGTGTATTTATGTGTATTTGAATTCAAATAACGATGCGAATTCGTATGTAGGAAGCAAATCGGTGGATGGTGGGATGAAACATTCATTGGAACACGGCCAACGGTACTCGACGTTCGATGATTTCGTATGAAACTTTTAAGCGTATATATATATATATGTACATAATTTTACACAATACCACACGGACTCCAAGTATTTACACAGAGTTATTAGTCACGTTGTTTGATAACTTGTCCCCTAAAAACTTGAACAATTTGCATCAAAGCCGACCAAATTCGCTTGTTTTTTTTTTTTGTACTTTTTAATTAAAAATTAATTTACTTTCAATTACAAATTTTTTTTAGGTTATATAATAAGATTAAGAGGATTAACAAGAAGATAATAACACTCACCGTTGATGATAATGACAAATATCGTCTCTTTCAACAACACAATAATCCTAAAATTTGGCTTTTGGAAAAAAAAATATCACTCACTATTAAATTTCACTTTTTCGTATTTTTTTTTTCTTCTAATCGGCAAAACCAATCCACCTAAAACTACATACACACGTCGTTGAGTCACTTTAACTTCATTATTCCGTCTAAACTATTCCACCCTTCAATAAATTACCATGAAAATTTCACCATTTTATTATCATTGTCACTTTGTCAATACTCCACCGTACATAATACAATTTCACTTGACAATAAACATCCTAATTACACATAATACTCTCAACAATAAAGTATTAACATTTGGCAACAAATTTAATTCGACTTTATTTAACTTTAAAGTTTTCAAAACAAACGATAAATAAAATTCACTCACAATAATACAAACGAGATAAAATACTCTCTCTCTATACACAAGTGACTGAATAAATTGACATAATAAAAATGATGGACAAACTGAGAAGTATGTCATTCATATGTAGATAAAAAAACAAACGGTTATAAGAATTGCAAGGATAAAATGAAAGATGAAAGCTTGAGGCACGCAACAATGAAAAATCAATAGTTTTACTTTTGAAATTTTCTCTCATATTCTCTATTGTGAATGCTATTGTTCTCCTTACATCTCTCCTCACAACGATAGAGATTGAATTTGATTGCGTGACTGAGAGCTCTCTCCTTTTATAATAAACTCAATAATTCACACGAAGAGATTTATCTAAATGAAATACACAAAAAAAAAATAAAACATATTTTTCTCAATTTTCTCATCTCACATTAAACCAATAAATAAATTAATAAATAATCATATTATCAATCATTTGCCATATTACATACTATACATACATACACACATAGATACATATAAATACACATATATATACATATGTATATATATCTTTAGCAAGTCAATAGCGCCAGACGTTTTACAGTTCAATTAATATCTCAATCTCAATTAATATTTCCTTCATGCACACTTGGCTATCAAAATGTTTATTATTAATATTTAATAATATATAAAAAAATAAATTTGTCTCTTCAACGCCCTTGCTGTAAATCACCAGCTGACCTCACACATCCTCCACCTCATCACACAAACAATTACCGACATGAAAAACATTCACTGTGATCACTTCCACATTTAAATATCAGATAGAATTTTCCAACATATTTTTTATCTATCATATTTAAATTCATATACAATTTAAATTCACATTAATAAATCCTATATTGTATATGCCAATCGGATATAGTCCAATCCATTTTTGATTTATTTGAATTGTTATATGATATTATTTATAAAAAAAAAATATATATTGGCAGTTATAAACCTGAAACGATGATTATCCGTACAGCGAATAACCTCCGCACAGTCAAAATGGTGGCCGACACTCCCCCGTGTTTCTTATCAACCCAATTTCCTCCACTACACTTTCTTCATTCACTGAATAAAATTCACAATTATTTATTATCCATTATTGCAATTCACCAAAGACAGAATACAAAAATAAATATAAACATTTTTTTAATCACTCAACAACACAATAATTTTTTTGGTGCTTTTCTCTTTTTTTTTTTTGTTATTTTTGTCCCTCTATCTCACTCCCTCGCTTTGTGTGGCCTTAGACTCACAATAACATTCACTCTCAATGCCTTCACAAAATAATTGACAATGAAATAAATCTCACACTGATGTATACGTGATTTTATTTATAATTCGTAAGTTCAAATATACACTATTTGTAAATTTAATGATTATTTCAAATATATAATTGTGCATCAGCTATACGAGCTTGAAAATCACGATGGAAACAACAACTCGTTGACAACTCAAAAGCATCCCCAGTAGCAGGGTGGACCGCGACGTACGGTGCGACATCTGCCGTTCGAGCTTTCTGTCAACCTATCATCTCCAACGTACTACGTACATTGGAAGGTTGGCGCCTGGCGTCAATATTATTATGACCTTTTGCGACAAGTTTCACTACGTTTTTTTTTCAACTACCATAATACAGTCAATGAATATTTATCAATTTTATTTTCTGATGATTAATTAATTTATTTTTAATCTCGACAGATTCACAAATTTATCTACTGTTATCTGATGATCCCAACAGTCGACCTCTTTTATTTTTTTTCTTTTACAATAAAATAATTCAGTTGCTGGGGGATGGGATCGCACAATTTCTCGACACGAGACTGTTGAATAGCCTACGTACAAAGCTCATTCAGCGGCTGCGCAAACATAATTCTAAGCTCAACCCCTGCATGAGAACCATCACACACTTGGTGACGGAAGTACGCGAGGTCGCGCGGAAATTCACGAATTTAATATTTCAATTGTCGAAGGGGTTGTGTGTAGGTGTACTCTCTATACGGAGATGAACAAGGGTTGAAAGGTGGTTGACGTTATACGCTATCAAGCTTGAGGGAAACTCACGAAAATGTCAAATCGACAGTGAGACTGAATACTTTGTGACGATTAAAATTATCTAAATTTATTTAGATATTAAATTGTACAAAATTTTGAAATATATTTATATATTTTACTAGGATCTAATTTTGTTCAATTATTATTTAAACAGTTAATCGATAAAATGTAATTATGTATTTCATTATCATTAATTTTATAAATGATGTTATACGATAATTAATTTAATTATTCTATAAAAATTAATTATTTTTAATTATTACTTTTATTCATGTGCACGTATATTTTTATACGTTTTTTTGAATGTTGAATAATTTTTATAATAAAAAGCATAGCATATTTATTGCGTGAGGTAAAAAAATGAATTCGATTCGACCCCATTCATCATTGACGTCATGCTATTTGTGTCATGTTATAGTTTTCAAAATTCCAGTCGTCTAATTCACCCTTCTCTTCATCATTCACCATTTGATATTTACATTCGTCCTTGGCCTGTTTCGTTGAAAATTTCTGAAAACGAAATATAACTGATGATAATTTAATTTCATATTCTCAACGACGTTACTGTAACTTTGAACAGATGAGATCTGAACGAGATGTAGAGACGAAAGGAGAGAGACGTTATTGGAAGGCCAACACCCCATCCCAAGCCCATTCTCACCTTACTCTCTAAACGTTGCAACTGGCTCCTGCGCAACGTCAGCTCCTGACGTCGATGCTTTGACATTACCTGAGAACTTCGGTAATTCAATAGCCAATGGGCCAAATAATCTACTGGGTCTCGTGGTTGTTTGGCAACAATTTCACGCAATCCCAATATCAGCGGTCGTCCAAGATTTTTATGAAACCATTCAGAATTATTGCCAATCAACTCTTTATTATTGTCACTCGCTATTGTTATTTTATCGATAGTCAATGATTCCAAAGATGTATGATCAATTTCATGAGAGTCTGAAATGTTAGATATTAAATTATTCAATCGTTTACCAATGAAAATGTTATATTTAAAAAAAATTTTTACTTTTTATAATTAATTTACATTACCTGAATTTCCAACTAATTCATTATCATTTTGTAACACTGAATTAAATTCATCATCACTTTGTGATAATTCATTGAGATGACTTGTGATATTTGGTAAATGAAATGTTTTTTGAAAAAGTCCATGACAAGAGACATTAAAAAGATCTCGTTAGCATGTCATAAAAATTCAATCAAAAGACAAACTCGTGCGCATACATATATAGAAAATGAGACGGTTTCCCATTTCATTTCATCTCAACGACGAATTTTTTATTCATTAAAGTGCTTTTGATCTATTGCGCACGTTTCTACAGTATACGATGGAATAAAATGATATAAATATTATTTCACTAAACTCACCTTGTTTCACCGCGAATACGATCACGTGTCTGTTGAATTTTGTCTTTAGCAACGTTTAATGGATACCTTGACGATTTTGTTGACTCAGTCAATGACATTATATCGTTTCAACTTTGTGAAATATTAATTTCACTTCTCGACTTTACTTTCTGAATTTATCTGCAACGATATTAAGTTAACTAATAAATATGATAGATGTCATACTGTCATAAATAATCCAATTACAAACAAAAGAATGACGGAACGAGTAATTATTATTTATTCATGGTTTAATCTCAAAACATTACGGCTAAAACGACCCGTAGTTGAAGCAAACTGAGAGCGATTGTGCTTGGATGATGATGATGATGATGAATCAAAAACAAACAAAAACGTATTGGAAGCACAATTCCATACATGTAAAATAAAAATTTATATCACGTGTACATAAAAGATTTGAACAAACATCACACGATCTAAAATGATAAGAGACCTTTTTTTCCCCCCCATTAATTAATTATCCACAAATATACATCAGAAATTCTGATTAATTTGGTTAGATACATAGTCATAAATACATATTATGTTATCACAATACTGAAAATCCAACTTACTTTTTACATGACTTCCAACTTTAATATATCACAATAGTTAAAACAGTATTCGTTGCTGGTGTAGTTAAAGCATAGCGTTAATTTGTTTCTCGATAAAGATACATCAACATTTATCAATTGGTACTTCGGTAATTTTGTGACGCTATTGAATTTTATTTTCGCTACTCATTCACGTACCAATGATGAATCCTACGAAAATCACGCTATGGCCACAATGGTTCACTGGATTTACAAGTAAAATATTTATGATAATTATATATTTATAAAGAAAAAAATTAATATACACTAAATTAAATATTCAATCACTTGAATAACTAAACTTTGATAAAGCGTGTCTTGCTGTACTCACGGCTGGCCTTTCAAACGGATGGACATCGCCCTATCTTGCTCAGCTCACATCGCCATACACTAATACACCATTAAAACTCACTGATGAGGAAGCATCATGGGTCGCATCATTACTCCCTCTTGGTAGATTTGGTGGTGCAATTTGCGGCGCAATTTCTCAAGGTAAACACTGTCAATATGAATAAATAATATTCAGATAAATTATTAAAAAAGAAAAATAATAATATTCATTTACTGATGTATTAATTTTTGTTAGGTATTATTGGAAGAAGGAAGACTCTTATTATCGCTATTTTACCAACAGTTATTGGCTGGGCATGTACTATTATGTTGAAAACAGTAACGTGGCTTTATATTGCGAGATTTGCCTGCGGTGTTGGTGTTGCAATGCTTTGGACAACTCTATCATTATTTCTGGGTGAAATTGCTGATCCATCGATTCGTGGTTCCTTGGTAAAAATCGTCTCTTGGAGGGCCTTACGTAATTACTTTCAGAATCCTGATTGAATAGAAAAAAATAAATAAATAAAAAAAAACAAAAATAAAATATATAATGAACATATATACTAAATTCATGCTAAATAAAAATACTCGAAATAGTTTGTTACTAAATGATATTCTCAGATATTCTTGAACACAAATGCGGCGTCAGTTGGTGCTTTAATTGGAACTGCAATTGGACCATATATTCCAATGGATCAATTTGGTTACGTTGGCTTAACCATCAGCATACTCTACATTGTACTCATCTACTTCATTCCGGAATCACCGTATCATCATGTGCTCAATGGTAATATGAAACGTGCTGAATTGTCCCTCAAATGGTTTAAACGTGAAGCAGATGTTGCCAAAGAAATTCAAGAATTAAAAGACTTTGTTGGTAATTCTTTAAATGTTACATTTTCAATAAGATTAAAAGAATTAATGAAATCAAAAAATCTTCGTAAAATCATGATGATGTTGATGCTGAATATATTTGTATATGTCGGTGGTCACAACACAATGAATTATTATGCCGAAATAATTGTGATAAAAAGTGCAGTGAGCGTTACACCAAGTACTGTTGTCACATCACTGTGTTTATGTACTGTAATTGCTGGTGCAACTGCCACAATATTTGTGGATAAATTTGGTCGACGAACATTATTAATTGCCTCGAGCTTAGGTACATCTTTGGCATTAATATTACTTGGCAGTCATTTTCATTTACTGTCTATTGGATTTGAAGCTGCATCACTCACTTGGTTACCAATCTTCGCACTTTTTCTTTTTAATTTTTCAATTACCTGTGGCCTGATACCAGTGCCAAATGCTCTCGTTAGTGAATTATTTCCACCGATGTTGAAAACAATAGCATCCATGTTTTTCAGTGGTAGTTCAGCACTCATTGCATTCATGGTATCAAAGACATTTCAATCCCTTGTGAATATTATGGATGAAAAATATGTTTTTTGGATGTTTGCTTTGGGTGCATTTTGTGCTACACCTTATACGTATTTGTTTATACCAGAGACAACTGCCAAAACTCTAATAGAAATACAAAAAAATATAGAATTACAAAAAGAAGACAAAAATACTATTGATAATGATAAATAATTACAAATGAAACTAAATAAAATCATATCATTCAATATGTTTTTATTCAAACTTTATAAATATAATTTTCCAATCTCATTAATTGACTATTAAAGCTTAAAGAAAGTGTTTTATATTACTCTTATAGATCTTAAATGAATGTAAAATGCTTGATATTAACGTTGCTTTATATTTTACTTATTACAAATTATATTTATTATAAAGTATTATACGAAAATTTATTTACGAGTTGAAAAATAGTAAAAGTTGGAAAACTATAAATTGAATGATGAAGAAAATAAAGATTGAAAGGATGGGGTTTATTGTTTCTTCTATTTATTATTGTCTTGTCATGTTACGAAATCAAAGATTTATTGAATATCGCCTACTACTCATTTCCTGACTCATCTATATAAAACTAAACTTACCCTTATTGTTGCAACACGCAAACTACTTCAACCCACAATTTTACGCCCCTTCACATCCTCTACACGCGACCAAAACAACTTTTCACTGTTCTTGAATATGGTGCAATATTCATGTTGCCAGAGTATGCGTATAAGTCACGCATTAGTAGAAACCTGCAAACTTGGAAAACAAAGCTCTTACACCAATGACATATATACAATACGTAAAGAAGAAAATCATGTTCTACAATATTTTATAATACATGATCACAAAGTAGCGTTGAAAATCCGGAAAAATAATATGATTACAAATTCAAAGAGATCTTAAATCCCTTATGCAAAGAGAACCTCTTAATTTTCACAGCGACAATATCGATGTCGTTTGTCCGGCGCTCTTCATTCAACATTTTTATCATTGTGTGACAAATTCCTTTTTTTTTTTTTATTATTCATTCTTATCCGTATATTGTGCTACTGAATTCAATAGTTGCTGGGATTTTTCGATAAAAGACTCTCAGACTTGACACGAAATAGAAAAGTGCTTGTCGAGGATATCGAGGAATTTCTTTTTGTATGTGAAATAATTTTCTTTTTCAGATTACTTGGCATGTCATCACTCAATGGCTCACCATAACCTAGCGATAATGTTACATTCAACGATTTATTTATAAAATATAAGATATATAGAAATAAAACCTAATAAACAAAAATATATTAAAGTGATAGTCAATGATATTATTGATAATTTAGTAATTGTAGAAACAATTATTAATGAATACGAGTTAGTATTCATTCAAGAATAAAAAAAGAAATAATGGTGAAGGATAATAAATGTCAGAGAACAATGTGGAATAACTAAGTGCTGGCTGTACATGCAAAACTGTTAGACAACGTCTCATCAAGATAGTTTACTTATTGGCGAGACAAGAGAGATTGAATGAGATTTATGTTGTAGTAAAACAGCGCTGGATGATAAGAAAAGATTCAGAAGAGAGACAATCATTTGTGAAATATGTTATAGACTGCTAAGTCTGTTCACAATGGCCGTGCTTGAGTTAGGAATGATGAATATCGTTTCATTTACTACTGGAATGAACTGGATATAAATGTTACCAGTTCTAATGAAACAAACTAAATTTATTTGTTGTGTTTTGCACATCGGTAGGACATTATAGAATGATATATAATGATAGCAAAACTCTTGAAATAGTAAATAATACGCAAGATTCTTTTTTTTTTTTTAGATTTAGAAAATTATGTCGAAAAAAAAAACAGAAGAATTCATGTTTTTTTTTATGTATTTTCTTTTTATAAAAAGAATCTAAATTTTATTATCTTTATGCACACTCCTGAATTTGTCAATTATTCATCTCTGATTTTTAATTTTGATATTTGTGCAAGTTGTGTGTATTATACATCATGGCATTCAGCAACATTCTGAAAAATTGTACCTACATATCAGGATTTGAATTCTCATTGTTAATGTTTCAAAAAATAAGTATGTATATTTATTACCTGTTCTTTAAAGGTGAATAGGTTATTCATATTATATATGTATCAATTTACATGCTATGTGAAGAGAGAATGGGGTGAAAAATTATCTCGTAGAAGCAGATGATTATTTCGTGTATTTATCTCATTTTTTTTATTTTTATATTGGTCACATTGAAATTTGGGAAATGTTTTTGGATCAAACTTCATTGTAGACAATTCATTATAAAGAATAACAATACTATCTTTATAGATCTTTAAATAGTTTTAAAAATGTAAACTACTAAAAGATATTTTCCTCAGAAAATATAAATTATTTTATTATCAATAAGGCAATGAAAACACGAAAATAACAGCAATGAGTCGAGCTCATTTGCATCGTAAAGCGAAAAATATTATTGATGAAACTAAAAATGAAGAACAATCCACAACTTCTGATCCACCTGTATTAATTAATAAAGAATTATCAAATGATGAAACGAAAGGAAAGAAATTACGAGCAAAAGTGAACTTGGAATTGATGAAACAAGAGCTAAAACAGCTTGAAGATCCACCAGGAACATCTCTGGAAAGAATGTTGAGTATCAATCGATTGAAATATGATTTCTTCAATATTCCATGTGAAGATTTAGCTCAAAATTTACTGGGTAAACTTCAGCTAATCAATTATTGATTAATTTATATTGAATACATTGCAATAATAAATTATTTATTTGCTTTATATATATTACAGGAAAAATACTGGTGAGAAAACTAGAAAATGGGACAATATTGAAAGGAAAAATTGTAGAGACAGAAAGTTATCTTGCAGGAATTGATAAAGCTTCACAAACATACCAATATAAATTAACACCTCGCACTTTGCCTCTGTATTTGCCATCTGGAACAATCTATGTTTATATGACCTATGGCATGTACTGTTGTGTTAATATATCATGTCAAGGTAATATAATAAATACATTATACTTATCAATAACAACATAAAGTATTGAATACTATAAATGAATACCATAATAAATCTATACAGTACCGCAAGATCATGTATTAATCAGGAGTATCGAACCATTGACGAATTTAGACTATATTGAATTATTAATGAACACGCGTAAAATTCCAAATGTAAAAGAAACATACATGGCTTCGATTGTAAAATCTATTGAACCGCATACACTTTGCAATACTCCGTCAAAAATATGCACAGCGTTTGTGATTGACGAGGAAACTTACAATGGAGAAAATGTAGATAACTCCAATTCTTTGTGGATTGAACGTAATCCAAACCAATCTCCAATATCTATTGTTGCTGCGCCACGAATTGACGATCGTACGCCACAAAATCGATTAGCTTACAGACATTTACGATTTTACATCCTAGGAAATCCCTGTATCACAAATCGAAACATTTCTTGCGAAAATTATGCTTATGTAGTGAATTAATAATATTTTATTTATTATAATATATCATTATTTTTATTAAGATAAAATTATTTTTGACTTATAGGTGAGGGAGCAGCAGTTCTCATAAGAGCATTGGAACCAATTGAAGGCATCGATCAAATGACAGCTTTTCGTCTTGCAAATTCAAAATCAAAAAATCCACAAAAAAATAGCAAAGTACTGAAACCGCATGAAATATGCAATGGTCCTTCGAAATTGTGTATGGCTTTACAAATTGCAAGAGAGCATTGTAAATATTCAATAGTAACGTGGAAAGGTATGTGGATAGAAATCGATACAAATTCAACGAATGAGAATATTCAAATTGTTAAGTGCCCTCGTATTGGAATTGAAAGTGCTGGACCTGAATGGGCCAATAAACCATTACGATATTATATTTACGGGAATTCTTCAGTGAGTAAACGTAATAAAAAAGCAGAAGCTGCTTTCACCATATCCGAATAAAAAATATTCAACTGATCCTGTAAATTTTTACTTGATAAATTTATTGAATACGTATTTTCGTTTATTTACATAATTAAATAAAAATATTCAATTTTATAGTGTATAATTTCACGCCCATTCAGCCAAAACTCTATCATAATTCTCCTCTTCAATAAAAGGTTTATCAATGGATCTGTAAAATGTTCCAATAATAAAATTAAAAATAATATCAAAGCAACGATTAAATAATTAAAATTATTTTGAATATAAATATACATACTCGATCATAAATTCACCACAATATAAACATTCTGATGCGATCAGTTCATCTAAATCTGCTTTTATTTGATCTTTGGTTGATAACGACACAGACCCAACAGACGTAGTATCCTCCGGTTTCTTTGATATAACTGTAAGTTGCCGTTGAAGATCAGCTAATTTTATTTGTTGTTCCATTGTTAACATTGGAGTTAATGCCGCAATTAAACAATCACTGTGGAATTTATGACCGCATGGAAATACATAAAATGGTCGCAGTAATAATTGTACTTCGCAAGAATTACATGCATCTCTCACATGTACAAATGTACACCTATAAAATTACAAAAAAATTAATGTTTCGCTAATTAATATAACTAAATACTAAATTGATTTAGTAAAATATTCTTTATTCAATACCTTCTACGAAACGCCTGAATATCTTTTCTAATTACTTCAGCTGCTTTAGTAGCCTCTTGCATTTCCTCTTTTAGATCTTGAATATGTTGATTGTATTCCTATAAAATATCAGAGTAATCCACAAACTTTAAAATTAATTAACAACATATATTACAATTATTGAACAATGAAAAATGGAAACTTGCCTGGAGGGAACTGCAAATTGCATCTTTAAAGTGATCAATTGTAACAAAATCAGAAAAGAATGGTAAAATATCTTCAATCCTAACTAAATCGCATTGTTGAAGAAATTCCATTGCCTGCTGAATATCATCACGTTCACGCACAACGTGTTTAGCTAATAATAAATGAAAAAAAAAAACAAGTTAGTATTAATTATCCTTTTGTTTTATATATTATATAAATCATTAAAACAACATTTGAGGTACCTATTTTCAACCACAATTTTTTTTTCAACTCATTATCGTTGTGTGATGGCATCGCGGCAATTTGTTTCGCCAAGTCCACGTTGATTGTAAGCGCAAGATCAACTGCCGTAGACCATAATCCTAGTAAAGCTGAAAGTTGCACGCAAGCCTCTGTCAAACCAGCTTCTTGGCATAAGCGCAATGCATAATGAACGTCATAATGCACCATTGTTATGTCTTGACCTAAAATTAACAAATTTATAATTTATTTCAAGAAAAGAATAATTATTATTCAGTTGAATAATAAATATAACTCGTACCTTGTGAGCCAATATAACGCATTACTTCATCTTGTTTGTATTTTGTATATAATGATAAAAGAAAATTGTGTATGGCTTGATCTGGACAGCTTTGCTTGTAAACACAAAATTCCAAATACTTTATAACCTCTTTTGCCTGGAATCAAACATAAAATATTTATTAATAGTAATCAATATTAATCACTTAATAGAAAGAAGTAAAAATTTTAATTACGTGTTTTTCATCACTATCGCAGGAAACTAATGCAGGTAACAATTTCGATGGCTGCAATTGATGACCCTGAGAGATGAGAGCTGCCACAGTAGGCTTTGGTAATTCTTGAATTAATATTCCGGCAAATTGATAAAATAAATTACGATTGGCTTGACTTTTTAACACTTCGAGTGCCTCCAAGTAATTATTTTTATGTAAATGTTGCCGAATAACTTCTTCATAATTACGATGCATTATCGTTAAACGAATTAGATTATCTTTATCACCGTGACTAGCCATCAAATTATGTATAGTACTTAAATTTTTTTTAACACATTCTTCAACTGTAGGTATGCATAGAAAACTATCGAGTTGTTTTTGCAATTCTGTATACTTGGAATTGTGAAGATGGGACGATTGGTTGCTTCTTAATGTACCCAATTGATTCATAAATAATTCAATCACCCATACAACAATCATTGTTATTTGAGTTTTATCTTGTGATCGTAATCCTTCCAATTTCTAAAATCAAATTATTTTCATGAGCTCTTAAAATTTATTATTTGTTTATATTAATATTATACCTTTTTCAAGAATGTTTTAAGAGCTTCTATTTGTGATTCTTGAAGAAATTTCAAAGATATTTCTTCGAAAGATGAATGAGTATCCGCATAAATAATTGCACTTTTCTCGAATCTAAAATAAATAAACATAATGTAAAAATAATATTAGGTTATTTATATTTGAATTACATTGATGTTATTTACTCTTTATTTTTGAATAACATTTCTGCTTCTTTCACAAGAACTTGATCGATATGAGCTGGATTGTCTTTGCAATATTGTTTCGCTAATCCAAATTCATTTTTATCCATGTAAATCTGTTGGAATATTTTATTAATATTCAAAATAATTATATAAATAATTCGTAAAAGAGTTATAATAATTACCTGCCACACGTTTCTTTCTTCGCGAGTTACTTTATATTTGAACAAAGCTCGTTCAGTGTGTGCCCAAATAGCCCCACTTATTGGATCCTTTATTATATTAACTAATTTCCCAAATGTCTATTAAAATTAAATATTCATTTAAATTTTCATTTTCATTCAATTGCTTACTATTGGTAAATAATATAGGATTACTGCTCCAATATATACTTACATCATTATAAATATCTTCAAAAATAAGTTCTTGATTCAATAATGAAATGCCTTTAACATGATCGGAATAAAGTAATAATGCATGAAATTTCGTTAATATAAAATTAATTGGTGCAACTGATGTTTGTGCAACTGTGGTACCACTCAAGCTTGTTTCAGGACAACATAACATTTCTTGATTCACCAAAACATTGTCTGGATCGACTTTAGTATCCACCTTTAAGTTAAAATTTTATTTATAATTGTTATAATCAATTTGTTATTTATATATTTTTACATACTTCTGCGTATAATATACCGGTTTCCGATAGCCAGCCAAATGATGTTGGCATGCCCTTTGGTACTGGATAATAAACTTGCATACGTGAATATGGTAATGAACTCTCCAATTGATTGAAACGTTCTGAAATATAATATTCATAAAATGAAAGGTGGCTATTATCATTTAATAGTATAGAATTATTTTTAATACCTTGTACATTGAGATATTTGCTGAAAATTTGTTGGAGCAATGGTTTTTCTTGAGGATTCATTATTGTACCCACATATTGATAAATCCGAATGAGTGTTGTCACAATGATGACATACTTATCAGATTGTGGAATTTTATGAAATACAATACCAGTAATGGGTGGTTTACTCTCTTCACCAATGTCGAATACCTATAAATATATATAAAAAAAAAACAATTATTTATAATGAATCTGCAAATTTATTTATTTATTTGTTTATCATTAAATTTTATTATTAAATATCATTAATTGATTTTTTTTTATATTTATGTGTGTATGGAGCATGATTAAATTTTGATAACTCACCAATCCATCGACCTCTTTATTTCCATAAAGAGGCAAATAATTAGGAAGCTTTTTTGACGAAACAAATAATGACATGAACGATTTTGAAAATATTTCAATTGTATTTCAAGTAATGAATAAATAAATTATAAACTTTAATTTAATATTACCTGCTTCCAATATTGTTCTAAACTCGTATTAAATATTTTATCTCCATCTAAACCAATTTCGGTTTCAAATATCAATCCTCTTGATGAACCAAGTAAAATAGGACCTGACGTAGTTTCAGACGCATTATTAAAGTTCCATCCAACAGCAGTAATTTCATGACCCCTAAATTTGCCAGCCTGTTTTAAAATAAAATATTTATTAATTGATTTACTAATAAAATTATTTATAATACATTTATTTATCTTTTCTATTTCTTTCTTTTTGTACATACTTGTTTGAGTTTAGTTGACGTCCTGTGTAAATAAAATAAATCAGGAGGTGGACTTTCACCATTTTTTGGTATCAAAGCAATGAGTAAATGATTACCTAATGGATCCAAAAATAATCCAGATATTTTCATATTTATAACGTACTTTGATATATCAATTTCCTCCTTTTTTTCTGGACATTTAACATCAATTCTCAATATAATATTATTAGCCATTACAATCATAATAAAATTACTGCTAACTGCTAAATGTAAAATATTATCTGGCGGCCGAAAATTAACCCTTTGTCTGATAAATATTGGCTCTTCATCTTGTGATTTCATTTGAATAAAACCAGCTGTACTTATATCAGGCCTCATAGGTTCTGGTCCTGATGGTTTTGATCTTTGCGATGCTCTTTCATACTGATCAAGCATTGACGTCATTGTGTATATATTCACAATCAAAATCAGTAATTCAATAAATTTTGTATGAACAATTTTCTTAATTCTACCGTTTTATTTCTAGTCAAGAAATTTCCGAATTGTTGCGCAATTTCGACAATGATTATTCATTCCTTTATTAATTCATGGAGATAACCTCTTTATTTCCATTATCCTCATCATCACCATCATCATCATCATCATCATTTGCATCATCATTATCATCATCAACATCATTATCATGTGTCAAACATTTTATGGCAACATTTATCAATCGTGATATATTCACTCTCAATAATTGCTACAATTCATCGATATTTAATTCTATTTAATTCTTTACAGCATCACATGTATAAAATTATAAAATATTCCGCTTGTTATTATTTAAACATACTATGAATTAATTGTCAAACAGTATTAATTAATATAAAACCCGTTTTTGTTCATTAACTTTAATAAACTCACTACTAATACTGACATACTGTGTATAAATTTGGTATAGTTAATGAATAAAAGAGAAAGAGATAGAAAACGAAAAAATCAGTGCGCATGCGCAGATTCTTTTCTTAATTTAAATTTCTCCCGTGTGAGGGCGCAAGTATGCTGTGGTGTATTATATATACATATATATATTACGAGTAAAGTGTGTAAGAATATTATATATTTATTTTCGATGATTTGAGTACTTGTACACAAAAAAAGTGTTTTTCAAAATTGATGTATGAGAAACCGGTGGAAATGACGGATTCAAAATTAATTAAAAACGAAGAGGATCCTGTTGTGAAAGAGGTATAAAATTAAACTGTACAACATTATCATTAGTGTATAGTACATTATATATTTTATAATGCATAATAAAACGTGGTGGTAATAGGTTATGATTATCATCAGCTATCAGTGACTAAAATACTAGCTATATTTTATTTTCAATTCAATTTAATCTTGTTCCACATATTTAAGCAATTTAATAAAATACTTTATGATAAAACAAATAAATAAATGTTTGTATGAAATTATAAATATAAATATTTTTTTTTATTTGTTTCAGATTCCTGTGTACCTATCACAAACTCTTGCTGATAAATTATTTATTTTCCAATATCCCATAAGGCCCACGTCTCAAGGATATGACAATGCTACATTTATTAAAACAGCAATTAAGCCGGAGAATCAAGAAATTGAAATTGAAGTAGCATTAGATTCAAATAGTGCAAATTATGATCAAAGTATGGGCGAACAAATAGCCTTGAATATTGACGGTCCATTTGATAAATATGATGATAAAAATGATGAACGAATGTTTGAATCTCATATTATGGATAAAATTGTATTACAATCATCAAAGACAATGTCAGATTGTTCAAATTATTCCATAGGCATATTTCAAGATGGAGAATTACACATAACACCTTTGAATGGAATTGTACAGTTAAGACCTCAGTTTGATTACCTCGATAAAGATAAGAAACAGGGAAAAAATGGAGCAGGAAAAAAACAAGGTGATGATTCAGATGAGGAGGAAGCTAAACAAGTAAATGTTACATTTGCCAGACAGAAAACTGAATTAAGTAAAAAAATACGTGAACAATCTTTCCAAACACATGCAAAAAAGAAATTAGAGGAGCAATGGATTCCAACTGATTACAGAGATTCACTGAGTAGTCAAGCTGAATTAACACGATTGGATATGTTTTGTCCATCAACTGAAGCATCAATTAATAATTTAAAACTCACTCCTAAAGAGTACTTACAATTTTTAGCACCACCAGTTAAAGTCGATGAACATTCCAGATCTAATATACCTCTTCATGGCACTTCACTTAATTATATTCGTACGTTACCTTTGCTGGATCAAGTTCGTACAATAATGAAAGACGGTAAATTTGAATTGATTAAAAAAATTACCTTAAATAAATTAAATACAAAATTCATGAGTTATATTTTTTTTTTCCAGCCAAAGTGATGTCATTTTTGCAATTGAGATCAATTATATCACAGGAACACGAAACTGGTGCTATACTGAAATATTTACAGCAAGTTGCGGTTCTTGTACAAGGAAACTGGGTTGTTAATAGTGATCTTGTTTATCCAAAAGATGAACTTATGTATCGTGCAAGAGATTATATTGTACGGAATATTTATATTAAATATTATTCATTTATATTTCATATATTTTTTGATTAATGAATTTTCAATTATTTTTATTCTTTCAGTTGCTCGCATTCACTGAGAATGAATATGTCAACAGAAAAGCCATATCTGCAGTCGTCAAATTGCCTGCAGAAGAAATAAAAGAAATATTCAATAACTTGGGAAGATCTAAACAAAAGAAAGGTTGGCAATTAATAATACCACCAGACACTGATTTTCCCACAAGGCATCCAGAAATTGCTCAACGTCAAGAAATGCTTTGGGAAGCAAAGCGCAAACAGTTAAAAGAAGTTATGGGAGCACAAAATCATCCTCCGCCACGACAAAGACGAAAGTCAAATCGTGAATCTGTGGGCGCAGAAAATGAGGAAAGAAATGTTGGTCGCGGCCGAAAGACATTGAGAGATTCATCTACATCTGATGATGGCACAAGTGAAACAGTTAAAGTGAAAAAAAGTAATAGATCCAGAAAAGTTTCAGAAGCAACGTGACCAAAATTGATGCATCATTAAATTTGTATGGTAATTTAATCAATTTATTTTCATAAGTAGGAAAATTTTTTAGTTATTTTTTTTTTTTCAATTTAATAACAACATCACCAAATGTAAATGTCGAATAGCAGATGTGTCGCAATATAACTTTTTACATATTTTGCAACATGTCTGATATTATAAAGGAATAAATGTTCAATCATTGATAAAAGAAAATAAATATTAGTCAATGTGAAGATAAAATTTAAAGCTCATTATTATGATAATTTACATAATTCATTGTAAAATAGCATTATGAATATATTTATTGCTAATTTACATCATAAAGCTGTGAATAATGACATAACTTTGAAAAAATATTCATATTAAATAATTAAAAATTAACTTAAATATTTCTATTGTTCCTCTTGTGTTTTTACTTCTTTATTTGCATTTTGGACGGATCAGATGGATTTTTTATTTTATATATATATCTTCTATCGATGCAATGTTATCTAGTAGGTTAAAATAAATAATAGAGTAATCAATAATGAAATCATAGATCCATGATTTGAAATTGATTCACTTCTAGTATAACAGCGTTGTGGATCACATTCATCTAAAACTCTTCGAAATCTATTTTTCAAATATTCCCAATCGCACAGACCTACTTGACAACCTTCTATCATCAGCGGCTTCTCTTGTAAATAAAACATAACTTTATTTGGTGATTCTGGATCTTCACATCTGAAAATTACAAATTTTATTTTACATTTCAATGAGAAATTATCTTTTAAATTAAATTAAATTTTCATTCGGAGCAACTGACATTATCAAATTTAATCCTCAACAGCTTTTAACTTTACGTCGTGTCGTTGAATAATGATAAATATATTCCCCAATAAAGACAACAATCGATAATATAAAACCAAATATCGAAACACCTAAAAGTTGATGTATTAAAACAGTTTGTGGAGTACTAAATTGTTCTATAAAATCATCAGCATTTTCGTCTGAATCTGATAATTCAAAATCACTATTGAACCATTTTATTTGCAATCCAACTTCAAAAAATCGTGTAATTATATACTCCATTGCCTGTCGATAAGGTGATCCTTTTCTTAACAAAAATGTAAAACTATCAGACCATAAACATGTTTTCATAAATTTCATTGTTTTACGTCCACTGTGTTCCTCAGATTTAATAAATATTTCGCCCGCAAGTTTTTCCATTAGACAAGTAACATTTTTGTATTTCGCAACGTTAACTGGACAATTCCATATTTCAGTTGTGTTGATAGATTTATTTTTAAGTTTCAATATAGCACCCTCACTTTTTCCAAATGTTTTTTCATATAAATATTGCGGAATGATTGGTATCAATCCTGAATTCACCAGATCATCAAAATCATGGTATTCAATTTCAATGTCAGTTTCAATACCAACTTTGGCTAATGAACCATAAATAATTGCTGTATAATTCAAAGAAATTAGTGTGAGTATGCTAATCAGTACACGCTGAGAACTTTTTGTCGGATAATATTTTATAGGAATTCCAAATAATAAACGTGATATAGTAAACACACCCCAATACTTTTTGGTAAATCGCAGCATAATAGCCACGATCCAGAAAGAAAGTATGATGGCAATTGTGACAATAATTGCTTCAAAAAGTGCCCAAGAAAATGGAATACGAATTTCATACGTTATCGGTATTAATGGACAAAATTCACCGAGAAATATTGGTTTTGGACGAAATGCATTTTCAGCAAGACGTTCTGTAAAATGTGGACTTATGTCCGCTAAAATATCCAAATGTCCCGATTTCATTAGCTCAAAAAATCCTAAAGGCAGACTATTATCTTTTATTTCTGGAAATGATCTCAGTCTAGGCGCAATTTGTAATGTAAAATTCATTTTTAATGCCAGTGTTTTTATCACTGTAATAGCTGCACCTGACATATTCATCAGTGTCTGATTGTCATGCCATCGAACATAAGAAAATGGTGGATTATGAAAAACTCCAACTTTAAGTGGATATCCATATAAATTTTTCATAATATCAGGAAATAATTCAGGCTGCAGTGAATAAAATGTATGCGTAAATGAATTTAAAAATGGATTAAATAAATGAATTTTCGGTTCGGTAGGATAATAATTTTTGAATATTTTATTTCCCTCATTATATGAATCGAAAAATTCTATAATTGTAAAATCTGCCATTTGTTTTTTCCAAGCATCTCGTAATATTGTGTTCATATTCTGTTCACAATTCAATGAAAAAATAATTACTAAATATCTCACGTGAACTTTTCTGATTGATAATTTTTCCATCAGTTTAATTAATTCTGCCGAAAAATGATTACTAGTTTTTCGAATATCATTTATAACTATGAAGAATGTTGCGCCAGAATCCTGAATTTCAATCATTTTATTTTCATTATCAATTGCACTAATATTGATACTCACTCGATGAGTCGGATTATTATTTACAGTATCCACTAAAAGATCCCGAATACATGGTTCATCCAATAAATATTTCTGAGATGCTGATGTGACTGTTATTATTTTATATTCATCAACATTATTAGCTATATCATCGCGCAATTTACTGATCCAATCAAGCTTTGCTCCTATTAATAATTTTGGAAACACGAAAATGTTTAATAATCCAACAATAAAAAATATTATTCCCTTCATAGTTAACACGAAAAGCACAATTTATATTGTCACGTAAATGATATGATGTCTCTGCAACAACTGAATGCTAACATGTAACAATATATATAATGGCAAATCGATTTGTTATAATATCGTATTATCGTAAGAAAGAGATCTCAAAATAGAGGAAGCAATTCCTCTCCATCAGTTAACACACGCGACAAGTTCAACATTTATTTTATTTTATCTGCAAACAGTAAACGCTCATTCAAACAAATTGAACGACCATAATGACAATCATGATGATCCAATTTTTTTTTTCCATTCTTAGATCATCACTTGATAAAAAGCCTTTTAACATTTTAAATTACACCACAAACTAATTATATCAATCATCATTTTCAACGACACTGTATTTTACATTCGTCTTTTTAATAACGATAGTAAATTTTATCTACTGATAATTTCTCCAAGAAAAAAAAGTAAAATGATATAGTTTATAATATATAATAAATAATATAATATATAATAAATAATAATGATTGAGATTACCTGAAAAATACTGCGATGAGGTTTGAATTAAATGGTGCCATAATTGACGTTCGCCATTGACGTTTTGCCATATTATTATAGTTGGATGATAATAACATTTGATTATCTTCTCGAATCCCCATAGATGTCAATGTGCCCAGCATTGCTGTTGTGTCAGTGAAATAAAAGATTCCCTTTGGCATTGTGCTGTTATTCACTTGATTCTCAAGTTTTCTAATTAAATATCACACGAATTATTTCATGTTACGCGAATTTTAATTGTTCTAATGGAAAATTAATCAAACTTACTTGAAATATTGAACCAAATCCTGCAAAGCAAAACATCCTATAGAAGTTTTATCTTGACGTCCATAGCCATTGCTATAATAATACATAATATCTTCAGCATATTCAATTGCTTTGAGATCTTCTTTGCTAAAAACTGAACACCACGGTGACAATCTGTCTGGTGCCCATGCCTTGTCAAAACGACACATGTCATACATCATCAAAATAGTTGCTTTTAATGTCAGAAAAAAATAAAAATTATTTTTAACCTATATATTAGTAAATCAAATATTTTATACATTAATAAATGATATTAGTAATTAATTGAATAATATACCTGATGATAATTCATATTTAAAACCTGTACGACGGCTGACATTTTGAAGGACATAGGAAAATTGTGTGGAATTTAAAAATTTATCACGTTCTGTAAATGCATTTTGTGTTATAGAATCTTCATTTTGATCCGTGTGCGAGCAATTTTCATATTTCTGTAATAAATTATTTATCAATGAACAATTGTTCTTAATTAAATTTCTATATTGTTATCTTTCACCTTCAGTAACGTGTCGTCGCTTCGCATTTTTGATAAATCCGGAAGTATATTGTATTTATCATAGAATAAACTTTCCTTGAAGGATTCCATCGCACTCTGAGCGGCTTTATTTGCAGATGTTCGAAACTATGACAAATTATAAGAAAAAAAAATATAATTTTTTTAAATCAATGCAAAACATTTTAGTATTAATAACAATAATTAAGTACTTGCAATTATTACATACTATATAATTATTGAGTGTCATGTCCTCATTCTGAGGTCGAAGAAGCTCTGGGAAATGTGATTGAAGACGTCTGGCAAACAGTCTCACATCATTTACACTTCGTGTCGTCATTTCTTTCGCCATTGCCGCTCTCATATTCGGATCGGGCCACCATGATTTCAATTTATTCAAATCCTCCTCGCACATGTGACCACCTATATGATTTTACATTTATTGCACCATTACTATTATAGAATTAAATTAAATATTTGTATATTATATACATAAAAATAAAATTTACTGTGTTCAATTTCATGATTCATAATAATTTGATCACGTATTTTGGGTAGATGAAGAAGCGTTTCAATTTTTGATGCAGTCGGATAACGCGCATCATGTTTGGCTATCATCCAAAATTGCATCGGTTCACATTCTGGAAAAAGAATTAATAATTAATTATGAAATTAGAAATATTTAATAAATCTTTCAGAGATAAATAATCAACAATTTAATTAATGGAACTCACTTAGTATTGGTGAAAATTGTGATCCACTACCGCTGACAAATGTATAAGCGGTTTTTGCTCCCATGTAAAGGTACGGATCATCTTCATTAGTGTAGCAGGATTCCACATCACGGGCTATCGACTTGCCAATAATAATGAACAACAGCAATAGCACATTCATAGCGAATTAATGACGTGAAGAATTCTCTTTGGGTTTATTTCAATATCTCGCTGTTTTTTCTCTTCGATAATGGAGGACGATTGTTGATGGAGAAGGTTATTCAATACATTTTAATTAATAATGTACTTGAATAAATGTTGAAGTGAAATAGAAAACCTTGAATTCAAAAAGTAATTATTTATATATTTATATTGGAATAAAACTGGTGAGTTGTTTGAGAATTTTTTTTTTTTCTTTATGTAGACATCAATAATAATATTGATGATTGTTACTGAATGTATTCTGTGGTATCCAACAATAGAATGCAAACTGAATATAATCGAATCAGTGAGTCTTCATCGATAAATCAAATATTAATAAATTATAACCATTCAACTATGTAATTGCGATGTTTGATTGAAAAGTTGTGGCAAATGAAGGTCACTAATAAAAGCTAAATAAAACTTTGATCGATGTAATTTGAGATAGAATACTTATCAATTCATTGACACTAACTCACCACAATCATGTACCGAACGTCAGTCAATATAAAGTTTCTTTTTCTTCTTTTTTTTTTAAGCATAAAAAACACATTTATATTTACAGTAAATTCAACGTTTTACGTTATCAACGGGTATCCGATTCCACTTTCTCTTCTAAAAAAAAAACATGACGATAGTTAGTCACGTAAAACATATACATTAAAATAGGTAAATGTTATTTACTTATAATTTAAAAAATACCTGAACACAATATTTGAATTACGAAATAGAAATATTTTCCCAAGTACATCAGCGTTATTTTATCTAACTAATTCATTTCCGTTTGCATTAAATAATATTGTATGAGCACTTGCGTTTTAAACCGATCACACTCACCTGTTAAATGTTACAATATAATCCGAGACTATTGTAGAAATATAGTAGCAGAGAGGGCACGAGATGAATGAACTTTATTCTTTATCGCAATGGGTTTTTTTTTATTGTCGTCGACACTGTGTACGCCCATTTATATCATCGGTGTTGATATTCAGTAAATATACATACCATACGAATTTATGTATACGATAGTATTAGCGTAGTTCCGTGAGATAATATATGCTGAGATAGTGAAATGATATAACGATATAGAGCCAAGAGAATCGCGAGAGGTGGGTCGCGGAGAGAAGAATATACAAATTGCTGTGTGTGACATCATTGCGGTCACTCCTTCCAAGCTTGTTTTCTTTTGCTGTAAAAATCAAATAGCGAATAAATTGTTCAACAGATTATTACGATTTAATATTCCCCCGTTTGGTTTGATGAATTAATGAATTAAAATAAATTTGATTGATTAATACATACACGTTGTTTAGTAAAATATTTTGTTTTTCTTTAATATTCTCAATAACTACGTAATATATGTATATATTTAATTCAGACATCATCAAGAGTATTCATTCTTATGATATAATGAGATTACGAGTATAAACGAGATAATTTTAATAGAAAAAAAAAACGTAACATTAATGATAATAATTCTATTTACAAACATTATCTCAAAGATTCCTTGAAAAATTGTATATAAAATTATTTATAATATTAACAGCAGTACGTTGAGAATTGATTAAAATAAAAGGAAGTTATGAGCAAATTATCAAAATATAAAACGGCCAATGGTATTATTGGTGCAATTGTACTTGTGGTACAATTTAAAACTCAAGGATATCTTTAAATTCTCTGTCATGGAACATGATAATATATGTATTTATATATGTATAATTCAGATTTTTCAGATAAGATCTGAAAGTAATTGACGAAAAAAATTTGTTTTACCAAAATAATAGCTATTACAATTGTCGTCCTATGGATACACTGCATTTGTTTAGACGGCAGCTCAATTTGTAATAAATTGTATAAAAATTCCAGCGTCAAGATTCTTGTTTCAGAATAAATTTTAAATCATCTGTGAGTGTTAACATTATATCGTCTATTCGTTCATAAAGTTTATCGCGTATTGTTTGACTAATTGGTACGTCATCGTTGTAACTTTTTTTTAATTTTTGGCGAATACGTAAAATCATATCAACTATCTCCACTTCTTGTTTGTCCTGAACCCACGTTTTTAAATCCTGAAAAAATATGCAGAATAAACAAATTGATTTATAAAAAATTCCAATGCGTTTTTATATTTTTTATTTATTCCAACTGTGCATTATTGTATGAATTTTACCGCTTGTGACAACGCCTCGAGTTGCAGTGCTTGCAATTTTTGTGTCAGTTCAGTGTACCGCGAATGAAACCATCCTGAAAAATTAGGTGATCGGAAAAATCGTTTATACAGCCCAACCCAATCACCTTTGACTCCAATCGTTAATTGTGGCCCAGACATAGTTAATGTAGCCAAAAAATCATCTTGAACAAACATTTGTGGTTTTGGAGTAGCCTAATAATAAGAAAAATGTATATAAAAATTAATAAAAACAATACTTGTATAAATAAATATTATATAATAAATGATATTAGGATTAATATGAACCTTAAATGGCGATATGTTTTTTTGTAACGGCATTAAACTTGCAATATATCGCTCCAATGGAATCATAAAGCTCTCAGTTAGATCCATCAAATGACGTTTGAGTAATGCAGTTTGAACTTCTCTTGGACGTTTTGTTTGAATACCCCGTAGAAGTTTTTTCAATATAACTTTATCCTTTTGCAAAAATGGTTTATATTGAGTATAAACACCAGGTTTTGAATCAAGTACTTTTAGACTTTCAGATTTTTTTATTCGACACTTTTGACTATCTGAAAGATAAAAAATAAATATAAATCTCTAATAAATATCAGTTTCATAATTAATTAAATTTTAATTATTATAATTTGATTGTATCAGGCATACCAAAGTTTGATGCATCACATACTCTAATTATATGTGGCCATCGCTGTAATGTTTTAGCAAAAAATGGATTTGTCACGCCAAGAATAACTGATGGAGGTGTTGGTGCATCCGCAGTATATTCTTTAAATTCAGAATCATGAATGGTAAAATACGGTCGATAATCAGAACAATATTTCAATGGCGCAATGGTTCTAATAAAAATTAATTCAATAATTAATTGTTTATGAAAAATTATTTAACATAAAAATTCATTTGTTTATACAAACTTACGCTACAAGAGCTTGAACCATATCAGCGCAAATTTTTGGTGCGCCTGCCATAACCACAATTGGCTCACCAAGCAATACTAATTCCCACAATAAATGCACATGACTCACAATATTTGCTAAACTTTGAAACATATCTGCTTCATAAGCTGATGCGAGAATAAGTCGTCGTAGTGGTCGTTTGCAAGTTGTATTTTCCAATGCATTCATCGACGGCACATTTGCTTTATAATTTTTATTTGGAATGTATGTCTAAATAATAAATAAAATAAATATAAATTTTAGTTACAATAATTTAATGCGCTAAATAAAAATGTAAATATAAAATAAAAATGCTTTAATACCTGAAAGAGAACACCGAGAAGTGGTAAATGAATTAAACGACCGGGTATTGGTGATGCCCATTGATCTATTTCACGAGTAGCAACCTCCATAATTGGATCTCCTGCATCGAAAAATTCTTGTGCAATTAAAGCACAAAGTTCATTGAATAGAGTAACGAATGGTAACTTTGACATGATAACGACACTCTGAAATTAATAAAACAATATTTATGAATATGAAATATATTATTTTTAAATAAATACATAATTTACATAATTAGTATTTTAAATTTATTTTACTTTTTGAAAGTATCCTCGAGGTAGATTTTTATTTTTAACTTGTCGAAAATAAACATAACCCCAATAATAATTTCTGTCATACTGTAAAAATGTAGCTGATTTTTGATTGTATTCTCTTAATGCTGGTGGATCGTGTACTAAAAAATCACTTTGACGAATTCGTATATGATATTGAGTATCGCCCATACAACCTGAATTTGAATCAGGAAATGCCAGGTAACAAATATTTGAGCGTTCTGATTCAGACAATTTTACATGATTCGGATAAATTGCCTGGAACATTTAATTAATTATTATTATTACATTTTAATATTTGAAATAACAAAATATATATTAGGTTTAAATACATAATTTACCTCCACCGCTTGTCCTAATTCCAAATCAAATGTTACAACACATATACAATGAATCCAACTATTAAAATTATCCCAATTTCGTTTTGTTAATATTTTATGCTCTTGTGTACCATTGCATGGTCCCACACTCGTTGAACAAGACGGTTCTGACATTTTATCAAAATTGATCAAACAATGTTTGTCATGAAATAAAATACTGAAATTCACTTATCAATATACTAATAAACATAACTGTTGCAGGTACTTGGTGTCAAATCATTTTGTTTTCATTTTATATTTTTATTTTCTTTTTTCAATTTTTCTAACCTCTTTAAATTCAATAATTACGTATTGAAATTTATTTTTTTACTGTACGATTTATTAAATAATTATTTTCGACGCTTGTCATAAGCATCATGCCACGTGAATATTGACTTCTATTAATACTATAACAAATATTGAGCAAACATACTCTATATATTTGCAATAATAATAATTGAATAACTGAAACCTTACTTGAATGTAAAAATTCACATTTAAATATTTATACTTTCATATTATTGAGAAATTAATTATAAATCTTTGACATATGTCTAATTATTTTACGTATATAAATGAATAATAACACATGGTATTGTAAAATAAAATAAATTATTAATCCGTTCATTAATCTCCAACGGTATACGTTATCAGTAAATTACAATGAACAACTGTCGATTGTGAAAAGTAAATATGTGTATATAATAAATAATATTATTTCCGTTCGTGCTGGCCTGTGACCCATCAACGCCCAGCTGTACGTAAATATTTTTCTGGTAATTCTGACTTTCTGAATCTTGTTCACAAACGAACCAATAGAATTCATTTTGTATTTTCCGAAAGTGCCGCCATCTTCCTGAGTTGAGCACTAGTTTTTTATTTTAACCAACAGAGGGCTACTAATAGAGGTTATACACACAAAGAGGCAGCAGCGAAACAAGAAAACAAACGTGATTGTAGCTTTATTTAATTAATCACGCTGAAAAAATACTCTTGTCTGCCAATAGATGTATCGTAATAAGTAATGAATACCGTGTTATTTTTATGTATTCAGTGAGTTATTTACCACACAAAGACTCTTAAAGTACTAATGTTAAATATTATGTTAGTTGTGTTTTATGGTTGAAAAATTTTAACGGATACGTGCAAATAAACCACCTGCTATAATTCACCATACAGGCAAATTTTAATGGATCCTTTAGGTTAGGATTATTCCGTGTTTTATTTATCAATAATTATTATAAGAAAAAGAGTAATAGATGGTAAATTGTATAATTATTAAGATATTTTTAACAAGATTATGTTTTTTTTTTTCATTTTAGAAGATTGTAATAATTCAGAAGAGAAAGAAGATGTATCAGATATAGGAAAACGCGCACATTCCAGAAGCCGATCACGATCTGGTTCGAGGGTATCTGACAGATCGTTAAGTCCAACTAATAAAAATGGCTTGGATTCAGTCCGGTAGATATAATCATTATTATTTAATATTTTTTTAAAAGTATTTAATTATGTAATTTCAATTATATCAAATGTAAAATCAATTTGTTTAGATCAAGAGCATCGTCGCCATCTCCAGAACGGCCACAATCCCAAGCATCAATTCATTCGAATGCAAGTTCAACTAATCGTCATGTTAATGGATCACCTTCGCATTCTAATGTAAATGCACGATCGTCTCGATCACGTTCTAAATCATCGCACCGAAGTGTATCTAATTCACCGGCGCGTTCTCAATCACCAGATAAAAAAAGCCAAGCAAGCAGATCGAGATCAAGATCAAGATCTAAATCATCAGTGGATTCACGTGACGCATCAAAGTTGGATAATTCTAATCCTGCGGAGCATCATAAATCTCCATCTCGATCGCCAAAAAGTAGATCGCGCGGTAGTTCACGAGCACATTCTAAAGAAAGATCAAAGTCACGTTCGCGATCACGTTCGAATTCTTCATTAAGACAACTGTCATCAAGAAAGTCTTCCAAATCTCGATCACGCTCACCGAGTGCCACATCTAAAAGAGTATCTGCATCTCGTTCGAGATCCAATTCCCCAGGCGATAAATCACCTCAGCGTTCACATCATTCATCACGATCTCCATCGCCAAATAATGACAATGAAAAAGGTCCTGCATCGACTCACTCATCACGCGCAGCTTCACGGTCACGATCACGATCACAATCACCCCGTTTGCGACGTTCAGTGTCTGCTTCGCGGTCACGTTCACGATCTCATTCTCGCTCTCGATCTTTGAGATCAAAATCACGTTCGCGTTCCCCGAAATCAAAATCACGTTCGCGTTCTCCGAAATCAAAGTCGCGATCTCGTTCTCCGAAATCAAAGTCGCGTTCTCGTTCACCAGGATCAAAATCCCGTTCGCGATCGCCAAGATCGAAATCCCGTTCTCGTTCAGTTGGATCAAAATCTCGTTCTCGTTCTCCAGCATCAAAGTCTCGTTCACGTTCACCGCGATCGAAATCCCGATCTCGTTCACCGGGCTCAAAATCACGTTCGCGATCACCTAGATCAAAATCTCGTTCTCGATCACCTAGATCACGATCTCGTTCAGGTTCACCACGATCCAAATCCCGTTCACGATCTCCGAGATCAAAATCACGTTCCCGTTCTCCTAGATCCAAGTCTCGTTCACGTTCTCCCAGATCCAGATCACGTTCGCGCTCTCGCGGATCAAAATCCCGTTCCCGTTCTCCCAGATCCAAGTCTCGTTCCCGTTCTCCTAGATCCAAGTCTCGTTCCCGTTCTCCCAGATCTAGATCACGTTCCCGTTCTCGCGGATCAAAATCTCGTTCGCGTTCGCGTTCAAGATCTGCCTCAGCTTCTCGAGCGTCAAAATCACGCTCACGTTCAAGATCTGGATCAAGATCGTCTCCTAGTAAACGTAAAAGTCGTAGTCGTAGCAGAGATTCAGCTGGCTCACCGAGCGTTGCTAAACGTAGTAGACAATTGTCTGATTCAGAGGCAGATGATGATGATGTTGAAATTAAACGGACAAAACGAACAAAACATAAATTCTCCGATTCAGAGAATGAAAATGAGAACGAAGATAAAGAGGATGACGCAAATAAAACAGAGAAAAATGATGCGAATGCTGAAGTGGAAAATGAAGAAGATGCAGAGAAAAATATTGAGAATGATCAATTGAACGAAAGCAATCTTGTTGATAAAGACGATGGTGCTGATTCAGATGATGAAGTAAGAGGTGCGCATGGGGAACCCGATGATTTTATGTCAGATTTTGATCGTATGCTTTCACGTAAAAAGGAAGAACAATCACGACGTCGTAAACGAAAAGATATTGACATAATAAATGATAACGATGATATTATTGCTCAATTATTAGCTGATATGAAAGCAGCGTCAGATGAAGATAGAAAATTAAATGAACAATCGAAACCAGCAACAAATAAAATTGCAATGTTATCTAAAGTACTCTCGCAATTAAAAAAACATGATTTGCAATTGGCATTTTTAGAGCACAACGTATTATCTATTTTAACAGATTGGTTATCACCCATGCCTGATCGATCATTACCATCATTAAAAATACGTGATAGTATATTAAAACTGCTGTGGGAGGTAAAACTTCTTCTGACTATTCCTAAATAATAAAAATAATAATGGTTTTTAAAATATTCAATATTACATTTTTCTTTTTTTTTTTTAGTTTCCACGTATTGATCAATCAGCGCTAAAACATTCTGGCATTGGTAAAGCTGTGATGTACCTGTACAAGCATCCACGAGAAACTAAAGAAAACAAAGAGCGTGCAGGAAAATTGATTAATGATTGGGCGAGACCGATATTTAATCTTTCAGCTGATTTAAAAGCATTAACGAGAGAAGAACGCATGCAACGAGATTTAGAACAAACTCCACAGAAAAGACGAAAAACTGATGAAAGTAGTTCATCACAAAAATCACAAGATATAAATAAAGCGCTCAAAAGCGATGCCAAGTAATTTATTTATAATTTTTTTTTTTGTATTATAATATTGGTTTATTTTATTTGTAAGATTGTTTATATTGTTTGGATTCTTTGCAGAGCTTTAAGGCCTGGTGATCCAGGTTGGGTAGGCAGAGCTCGAGTACCCAAACCCTCAAATAAAGACTATGTGATTCGTCCGGATTGGAAATCTGACGTAGATATTAGTAGAGTAAGAATCATCAATTTTGTCTTTATATTTTATTTAAGATTCAACGTTTTTTTTTCCTGCAATTAATTTTTTTTTGTCTTTATTTTATAGAGTTCGAAAAAACAAATGAATCGTTTTGAGCGACACATGAAAAATTATATAGATGGTAAGAGAATGAAATCAGCAAGACGTGCAGTTGATATATCAATCGAAGGAAGAAAAATGTCATTATAATATCTTTTAAAAATAGTTAATTGGTCTATACTGAATGAAAATGCGTTAAAAAAATTTGAAATAAAAAACATTAACCAAAAAATATTATTTTATGTTTTTGTCAAAATTGTATTAGTGCTGTACTTATAATAAAATACATAGGCTTTAAATTTAATTGCAAAATTGAATATCACAAAAGCACAAAAAATTCCAAAATGTTTTCCATTTTTACTTTTTACCGCGCTATCGTATCCATTTAAAAATGGCGTCGTATTCAATCGCGCCATCTCCAACTTGAGGTTGCAAGAAAATTTTTCTGTGGACTGTTCGTTTCAAGGTTTGTTAATTTTTATACATGACATTTAATCGTATTTTATAAATTAAATAATTATTTATTCACAACAATGAATCATAAGACATTATTGTAAATGTTTTAAAATATTGTGATGTAATTTCATTTCATTAATTTTCTTTCAGCCAAAAATACTTAACCAAAATGGTTCAATTGGGAAAGAGACATTTAGAAATAGCAACAAGATGGTAAATATTTTATATATTAATAACTATGAATGAATTATATTTAATTCTAGATAGATAATCATTTTCACTGAGAAAATATTAGCAATTAAATTAACTGGTTGATTTGATTATGTTATTTGACGACAATTTTTTGTCTATGATCAAGTATTCATCCTTTATGCAATGATTATGCAATAAGATATGAACAAAATTATTTCCTAATTGTAATTAATAAATGTAACTCTATTAAATATTTTTTTTAGGTTACCATCGGCTGCAACTTATGGAGCAATCTTCGGTCTTACTGGATTGTATTGGACTGATTGGAGAGTGATTACTCAATATATACCATATTATAATGGGAAATATGAAGAAAAGAAATAATGGAGTAATGTGAATTAATAAAACAGAAAATTGTATGAAATATGTCACATTCTATTATAGAACATAGTTAAAAAGAAAAACAATAATTTTAGACAAAACAAATTCTATTGGTAAATTATTATATTAACTATAATGTACATGCATTATTTCATGTTTCACTGCTCATATCCTCGTTATTTAATTTCATTTGTTCATAAAGAAAGTTTGCATGTTCAAAAGTCTCTTGTTTTTGTCGTTTCATTGCTGGTATCCAATAATATCTATAAAATTACATCAATACACAAATATAATATTTGAATGATTATTAAAATTGAAAATTTTAATATTTTGAACATACTTTCTAACTGCTGCTCCAATTGCAATGATTCCGATACCCATTCCAAAATATCCTATCGGTGTACCGAATAGTATATGCCGAAATCTATAATAAAATAAATAAATTAGATTAATTTTATCAATGTTTCATTTTCGTTTTCGAATTACAGCAGTACGTTATTTTTTAGGTTATGAATGAACAACATTCTCACTCTGGTAAATTTTTCATTGTTTATCTTTGGCGGATTCTGCAATGGCTTTCGCTCTATTTTCTTCGAATAAAGGCTTCCAAATGTATATTCCACTAATTACACCACCAGCAGTCACAACAAAAACTTGAAGTTTGGTGATACCTTGCCTTACAGGAATCCTCATTTCTGTAGGGTGAAATACTTTATACCCACATAACCTAATATTCGACTGTATAATGGCACGTGACCGGTAACCCATGCAACTATTCGTATCCTATATATGTATTATATTTATATAAAATAGTATATATGTAATAAATATCGATAAAAACCAGATTTATATAAAATTATTTTAAAATTCAATATTTTTATTACAATATAATCATTTATTGATTTACATATTTATTATATTTTTCCGGTGAATTTGTAAAATTTATTATATGTATCATACAAAGTTTTGAATATTTCTTGAGTTGCTGGTGGTAGTGCACGAAATAGTAATGGTATCGCATGTTGATCACAGTTGCTTAAAAATATCCCTATACAATCGTCCAATGGTCCCTTAAAAGAAAGAAAAAAAACAATATTAAAATCACTTTTTTAAATTAGACAAAAATTTAACTTTCATCAATATCAAATTACCTTCACATAAGCTGGAATAACACCATCTGAATACATTTGAACTAGATCAGCAATCAAATACGGACTCACTTTACTCATATCTTTTTTCAATTTAACAAGGGAAATTGCAAGTCTAAAAATATTATACAAACGAATTATTATAAAAATGATACATAATCAAGCATAAAATAATATTATTAATTATATTCATTTATTACTTACTTATTTGCATTCAATGCGAGACACTGCAATTGATGTTCAGTACATGAACTTTCTTTGCGCTTGGACTCATCAATAATATAACGAATTATCCTTCGATATAAAGACAATAGCATTGGCAAACGATCAGTAATTATATTTACACGATATGTAATAAATGCTAAACAAAGTGATAATGTTTGATCAGCCACAAGTACTGAAATATTTCCTAAATTTCTTAAACAATGTTCGGCCATGAGCAAAATTAAATCTACAATCTGTTCAGTGATTGGCACATGCTTTGTTTGTGTTATAGTTGTGCATAATTTTAACATATTAAAACAATCATCGGTGGATAATGTTGCAATACAAAAATATCGCATTATTTGTTGCAAATATAATCGACGAATGTGATGAGAAGTTGTGGCCACACGAGAAACACAGCTCCATATTTTCAAACAATTTTCAAACACTGTCTTGTTTTGTTGTTTATGCGCATCAATCTTCAAAATAATATTATATTAATTGCTTGAGAAAAATAATTTTTAAAGTAAATGTTAAAATTCACAACTTACCGTTTGTGTTTGAAGTAAACTTAGAACTTTTTTCAATACTTTTGGCGGAGTTACTCCAAATAAATCCGGCATTATTTCATCTGATGATTTAGTTAACATTAAAGACCAAGTGTGTTTGATGATGTTTTTACTTTTTTGTTTATCATCGCGATGTTGAAGAATAATTTTAATAATTTGTAAACCTTCATTCATTATTGCGTCGTCATGATTAAAGTTGTGTCCTAATTTTGGATGTTCATCGTCTTTATCGTTTATCTACACAGAAAAAAAAAAAAAAGAAATAAATACATTTATTATTTATTATATGATAAATGAGTATGAAGAGGAATAAAAAATTATTTTAATTACTTCAAGTATATTGTTCAGAGTTGAATACACTCCTTCAAGTTTAGCTTCATCCACTTTCTTTAAAGCTACCGCCTCTTTGAGAGAAATTTTAAGAATTTTAACTTGATGCAAATTATTAGTGTCAATTTCTGCAGAACCCAATATTTTTTTTTGTAATTTTTTTCCAATTTTCCCAATAATTGTCCTTTCATCCGGCTTTAATTTGGGTTTAATCTTTTCTATACATTCTAGGAATGAGGCCACTACACAATCTTCAATATTTTTGTTGCATTTAATAAATGTTGTTATTGAATCGTAATTGGCAGTATTACGTAACGAACATTCAAGAACTTTATTCATAACTGAATGCTTTGACAATTCCCCAATGAAACATTCAATATTAATATATTGAAGAACATCAATATTGTTTTCTTCTGAAATGTCTGAAAATGATAAAAATAAAAATCGTTAAGAAATAGAAAATTTGTAAAAATATGAATCCATGTAACAATTAATAAAATTTACCAGTTAATATTTGATAGGATAAATCGATAATATCTGATGAATTTACCCATTCTTTTGTCATTGAAAATACGACTAAAAAAATAATTGTCTTTAATTCTTTGCTAAGGTAAATCAATGGCAACATGAGTAACACTTTTAAATATCCTACAATGAAAACAGAGTATTCATTTTGCGACCATTCTGGATCGACCAATAATTTCTTACAAATTTTCAGAATCTTCTTCAGTCGCTGATCTTCCAATAAATTTTTCTATATAAAATTTAAAAAGAAAAACTCATGACAACTCAATCATATTCGTTCTAACGAAAAAATATTATAAAAATATGAAAATACTTACAGCAGTTACTGTAGTTAACAAATTACTTGTAATACTGGTAGAATTTTGAATTTTCGATAAAATCCCAACCATTATTTCAGTAATTAATGCTATTATTAATTTTTTATTCTGCTTTACAGTTGGCGATACAATAATTGACGGTTGAATCATAGCTTTGCTATCACATGCGTCCAACAATATACATGATGCTACAACAGAAAGCTGTGAATCATCAAGATTAGCCATTAAATGTGGATAATCTATCAAAATCTGCCAATGTTTTTTAATATCATCAAGAACTCCAGTATGGTCTAATTCTATACTGTTGTCAATCCGGTTTTTCTCCAGCCGACAACAACCAAGCGATCGGGTCTAAAAAGTCAAAATAAAACAAATAAATTTCATTCTAAATAAGCAAATTAATATTAAATTTCATTATTGACGATCAATACTTACTACAGTGTCATTCATAATTAAATTAGAATCTGTTTTATTAATCTGACGATGAATATTATTGATAATTCGTGATATCAAAAGGTCATTCTCTTCTGTTATTGAATCAGGAGAATAATTTTTCATAAATGCGATAACTTTCTGCCAGGAAGTTATGATCGACAATAGAAAAATGGCAATTGTTTCATATTTATTTATAGATTTCAAGAGCTTCGCAATTTTATCCAAAATATTTCCAAGTTTAACAAGACTATCGACAAATTTTTTCTGCATCACTAGCGGCGTTGAATGATCAAATATATGGATACCATTAAAAAATGCTGCAATTAATCGACTAGAAACTCCCATCTTTGTTGGTAATATATCTAAAAGATAAATAAAACATTGAAATTAATAATCAATTATTATTTACAATAAAAATAAATTTAATGAAGATACATATTTGACATTGGAACTTACTACTTTCGAGTGATTGAGAACTACACGAATCTAAATGATAAATAAAACTCAGCAGTACTTCTATTGCAACTGTATTTGTCATATTATTAATTGATGTCGTAAATTTATTTGTAAAATCTGATGGAAGTATATCCTCTAAATTGTCGAGTTTATAATATTCATTTTTACGTAAACTTTCATCGAGTGCCATCAATATCCATGAAACAAGTTTATTTTCACGTCGTAATCGAACACAGGCATTCAAAATATCAGACATAAGACTGACATATGATGATTTAATAATATCAGTTGATTTTTTTGTCAATAAAATCTTCTTAAATATATCTTGTAATTTACTTTCAATAATCAATGGATTTAATTTTGCTATATCACCCAAAGAATTGTATGCATTATCATCCAAATGATCAAGCGCAAGAATTTCATCAATTATTCCATGATAATGTACCGTTGAATTTATCTCATCATTTCCATTTTCCATGTCAATAACTTGTTCATTACATTTGTTAGATAAATCCTCAGAAGTTTGCATTTTTATTGTTGAATCCGGTACAGAATTGAGCATATTTTGAGGCATTTTTCCAGCTTTATACCAATTTTCTCTACCAGTGATACAATATTATCACACTTTTTCAAATTGATAACAATTTCTATTCCAAAATATTTCCACCAAATAACTTTGCCTCAATATTTATTAATCCATACATTAATTACATTTATCCTTAAACGTATTGAATTGCACGTGTGTAGAAATTTGAATGAGAGAGAACCACAAAACATGATATATAAAATCTGTATGATGGCTAACAGCTGAGTGTTTTATGCACATTTTAGCACACAGTGCAGCAGTGATGTAATGAAGAATCCTTAACGCATGCGCACTATCAATTTTCCCTTTTTTTCCACGCTGAAAATGTATAGCTGATTGCTAGTGCGCAGGCGTCACTAATGCTCCAATCACATGGCTGCACAGTGCTGCTGCTATCAGAGCTTTATGAAAGCTTATGCTTGCTCTGCACATTGAGAGAGCTTTTCTCATTCTCATTTTATCAGCAGCGTTTTGGAACAAATATTTTTAAATTAAAGCAGCTCCCTCTATGAAGCATTATGATATGTATATGTATGAAAATATTTAAACCAATCCCGTGAACGAATAAAATAAATTTATAGAATTTTCTTCAAAGAGTATTACAATTTAAAAGTAGATGGCATCTAGATGAACTTTTACCCAGCCAACTTCGTTTTGTGGGGGGTTACTGCTTTCGAAGTCTGGACGTCTGTACACTATATTTATTAAACTACAACTAGATATATCTTATAAAGAATAAGTAAAATTTGGAAAAACTTTGGAAAATTTCAGATAAATCAAATAATCCTGTATAAATTACAATGGACCGTGAAATAATTGAAAAGTTCATTGAAGTAACGGGTAAGTAAAATATACATACATTTTTTTTTTTTTTATTAAACTTATTTATATGTTCAATGGTGTATGACTTTCCATTCCTGTAATTATAAATATAAGTTGAATTATTTTAATGTGAATGTAATTATTTATTTTTTTAATATGACATTTAGGTGAGAGTGAGGCAACCGCAATTCAATATTTAACACTCGCTGAGGGCAACGTAGAAAATGCAATAACCTTAATGTTTGAGGGTCATGCACCCGTTGCAGAAAGAGACAATGCAGAACCTGATGAACCACCAGTCAGAGCGCCAATTTTGCCTACCCAAGAAGTGCTGGTTCCATCTGAACCTGCTTGTTCATTTCCTCGTGCATCAAGCAATGTTTTTGATAGATTTAGAGATTTTTCTGTTGAAATACGTAAGATTGTTTTATTTATTTATCAAAAACAAAAGTATAGTTTTGAAAAAATATAAATATTATGAAAGGATTATTGAAAAATTTCAGGTAGACAAGAGGAAGAGATGACAATGAGAGTCAGTGGGAATAAAAAGCTATCACGTTGTAAAACTAAACGTCTAGAAGATCTTTTTCGGCCACCATATGATATCTTATTATTAGGAACATTTATTGAAGCTCGTGAACGTGCTAAATCAATAAATCGTTGGTTGCTTGTCAATGTTCAGAATCCACAAGAATTCTCCTGTCAAATTCTCAATCGAGATGTTTGGCCTGATAAACAAATAAAAGAAATAGTTAAAGACCATTTTATCTTGTGGCAGGTATGAAATTGTCAAATAATAAAATTAATTTATTAAATAAATTTTCTACTATTAATTAATTCAATTTATCGTATATTTATTATAGGTACTATCTGATAGCGCTGATGGTAGAGGATATATTAATTTTTACAACGTAACAACATATCCATACTTGGCAATTGTTGATCCAAGAACAGGCGAATGCATGAGGTCGTACACAAATATAACAGTTGATAGTCTTTTAACTGGATTAAATGATATGTTGAGCACTCATCCGTCACCTGACAGTACTTCTGATTTTCCATGCATTGAAGAATCACACTGTGAACCGTCTTCATCAATGAAACGCCCTGCTCGACCTAATCCAATGTCAAAAGATTCTGGTAGAAGAATTAAAAAATCACGCCCAACTAGTGAAGCAACAACGTCTTCTATTGGTCCGTCATTATCATCAATATATTTTAATATTTATCAATCAATATAATTTCTTCTTCATTTTTATCTTGCAGGAAGTAGTTATCACAAAGATGAAGGATCAGTTGTAAGCACGAGTACAGGAAATCATTCAATAATTCGCGGAAAGAGATCGCGAATCGAAGTGCCAGATAATTTAGAAGATATTGGCCCTTCAGAAAGTGCAATTGTTCCTTCAAAAGATGTACATTTTATTTATTTATTTTAAATCGCGTCACAATATTGTTTTATAGTGATTTTAATTTTTATTTTTATTCCACAGGATTCATCAGCTAGCAATGCATGTAATTCACAAGAAGTTGAACCAAGTAAATCCGAGATTTGTGAGTATTTTATCTTTTCCTTTTATATTCGTTCATCATTTACGATGACATGAAATTCGATTAAATACAATGATTGATTAATTTATAGCTAATGGTGATGGACCGTCATTACGTTTATGTTTGCGATTACCAAGTGGTGGGCGAGAGGCTGTTTCAATGTGTGCAAATGATACAATTGAGGTGAACTATTTTCTTTGCATTTATTGTATATTAAAAGGTAAAATTAAAGTTAATTAAATTTATCTAATGTATATTTTATCTTTTTTACAGACTTTTATACGACGTGTTGAAGAAATGGGATATGCACGATCTGAACACACTTATTTGATTCCCTTTCCCAAAACTAATGTGGGTGCATTACCTTCTCAAACCCGATTGTTTGATACAATCTTGTATCCCTCTAACACAGTATTCATAACTAAGGTCTAGGGTAATATTTCATTTATTTGTTTTTTTTTTTTATTATTATCTACAAGCAGGTATTAATAATAATCTGTATCGTTATGAAAATATTTGAACATAAAATTACATCGGGAATCTCTTTTCGTCTGTCAATGTGCTCATTTACTATCAAAATTTTCCACGTCTAAGATAATAACACTGCCATTAGTATTACGTTTAGATGCTCATTAAATTTTGTTCTGGAAATTTGAATATAAATTTAGTGGAATATTCATCATTTTATTTATTTATATTGCAAATTAATAATTGTAAAAAAAATATAAATTTCAATAATTGTTTGTTTAAACTGACTGCCAATTGTGAAGAAGTGAGTGCGTGGTTTTTTTTTTTTGTCTGTGTATGGAGTATATGAAAATGTACCCAGTCTTCCTTAATATAAATTTATTGTCTGGTTGCATCACTTATCTTCATGTATATTTTATTTTATTTTTATTTCATTTCTTTTTCGTTTTCTCAAACAAATTATAATGGAATTCATCACAATTTTATGTTCGTTTTTGTTTTCTATAATTAACAAGTTTTAATTATCATTCCTTTGGTAATTGTCAGTAATATAATTATAAAATTATGACATTGATATTTCAATAATTATAAGAAAATAGACAGTAGAACAGTCTGTAATTAAAACACATGAAAATAAAATTTATTCATTGGTATAGAAGACATAAGCCTTTAACATGTTTAAACAAATATATTATAATATTATTAATGAAAAGAAAAAAAAAATATTATGTTACGAAATATATTTTAAATATTTTCATCATTTAATTTTCTATTTATATAAATAAGTCACATAATTACATCAGACTTTTATAAATTGTGATTCAAATTGAGTAACAGCTAGAAAATTGGAAGAAATTTAATTTTAAAGCAGATAAAAATTCAGAATTTTTTTTTTCTCTTCTATATTAAATTATAAACAAAATAAATTCACATTTATTTTTATATTTAAAACTAATATAGAGTAACAACAGTAAGCAACAATAGCATAGCATTATTCTGAGCCAATGATGAATGATGATAAATACTAGATAGTATTAAAAATAATTTCACAATTCAATTACATTAATTATTCAATGCAACAAAAATAGAGTATGCATGATAGATTAAATTCCATTAAATCAATTTTATGCAGATTAAATGACTGTAATATTGGGCTCCATAATGAATAATATAATAACAAAAATGATCTCACAATTGAAATGAATTTTATCATTTTGTATTTTGTTTATTAACCTCTCGTGCTTCTTAGACAAATTTAGTGAGGCGGCTTTAGCGTGATATTTGGTTGTATTCTTAAATTCATTCCGGTCACATCATCTGTACCCACCAGTGAAACCAAAACAAAAACAAAAAGATAAGCAATGAACAATATTAAGTAATCTATTATAAAATAAATGAAAATAATGAATGCCAATACAATGGTAATTCACACTTGATTCATTTTATTTAATTAAAATCTGTTATTACGACTATAAATATCTGTTTTGTATAATCCAATCAAGCTTTATACACCATTGCGTTAACGATTCATCTGGAGAAAAGGTAAATTATATAGTGTATATGTGTGAATGTTATATAAATAATATACTATTAATTATTCATTACAATTGGCTTGCAATAAATAAATATGAAATACAAGTAAATTGTTCATCATTATGAAGCAGAATTTAAGCAGGGTTATTATAAAAATATTTTACATTATTATTTTAAAGACATATTATAATGTTGAAATAAATTATGAATATTTACTAATATTTATTTAAAATTGAAAAGCTGACTTGGAAATTAATATTTTGTGTGAATATTTTATCTGTAAACTTGATAATGATTTTAACACTCAAAATAAATGCGTTAAATTTCAAGGCTCCAAAAATATAAGATGGTGCTAGAGAATTAATCTCAACAAATTTTACTCCTTATATACTTTATAAATATTACTAATCTCTTTTATAGTAATAACAATAATATTTTTAATTTATTGGAGTCATAACGCGATTAAATAATTTATGCGAAGAGCTCTTGTTCCATACCAAGATGTTCCAGAAAAAGTCCCATAGGTGTACGTTTCAATCCAATTCCTTCAATTTTATTCACCAATTTATTTCTTAAATTTCGGAGTCTCAATGAAGCATGAACAAAAGTTACTATGAAAGAAAACAGATATTGATTTTGTGTATTATATGTATACAATTTCATATAAGATTCCAACAATTGTATTGAACAAAGAATCATTGTAAAACATACCAGAAAATGGTAATAAGATACCAATGAGAAAAACGAGAAGAGAACCCAAAGTATATGTAACAAAACAACCACCCAATAAAATAATGATAACTCCTGCGAGTGGATTTTGTTTTTTAAAATTATGTATTGCTCGTCCTTCAGTAGATACATAAATGAAAATACCAATTACAATAGTCATTGCAATCATTCCCAATAGCATTTTACCCGGATGAATAATTCTGTGTAAATTTAAAACATATAAAATCCATCATTAAACAAATAATAATAAATACATTAATTCATGTAATTTTACTTAAAAATAACTTACCCAACAATCAAAAATATAATTACAGACATCATGAAATAATTGGTTTGATAGTATAAAAGATTTTGGACAACTCTGTTGCCCCATTTATCAAGATCTTTGACATTTGGAATTTGAAAACGTGCTGATTCCAAAATAAAATCATCAAGACTACGCAACGGTGGAAGTTCTACTCCATTGTTACTGCTAATTTTTGTTTTGTCCATTTTTACGTGCTTTCACTGAACAATTTTTTTATTATTTGTTTTTCAAAATATTTAATTACTAACTATTAAATAACACTGTTATTTATTTTATCAACCTATTGTTCAAACAATGAACAACGAGTGACTATTTTGAAATCGTGACGCAATCGATATGCTAGATTTTTATTTTTTTATAGAAAAAAATACGCACTGACAAGCTGGATCAAATGCCTACCACTACATACACGAATCTATTTTACATATGGATACGACTTGCAAGTCAATACTATCACGAATGGAGAATAGCATATATATATGCTATATATACATATACATGTATAGTGTATATATGTACATAATAAACGGACGTTACTCTTTGAGTAAATCTATATATAAAATAAGTAGAGAGAAAATGGAACGTTTTAAAATTAAAAATTAGCGGGAAAATTTGATTATATATTTTTCATTTCAGATAACAATGATTTCATTTAAATAATATACGATATGAAGAATCTTCATAATTATGAAAAATCTTAAACAAATATTTATACGTGCAGGCTATATATATATATGTATGTTGTGTATGAATATAAATAAATGTATTGATTATACGTAATTATTGATATTTCAAACTGTTAATACGTGAGTTATTATTGTAATATAAATATTTAATTAGCAGCATCACAAGCGTCAATCCAATCATTATATACATCTACTGGATCAGATAAAACATTCACTGTTGTTTGATAGTCTTCCAGACAAATTCGACAATTTATTCGCGCTGTTTTTCTTGCCTTATCCCTGGAAAATTAATGTATAATTTTATTAGTACGTTGCTGACAATGTGAAAAGAAAAAAAATGTTTAATCATACATTTTCACTTCGCAGGATTTTTCGTGGTTACAAAAAGGACATGTAAATTGAGTTTCAAGAGGTTGAATACTCTTTACTTTGGTTGGTGCTTGTCTTTTGCTCTTCTTTCGTCCCATATTTCTGTAAAATATAAAAATTTTGTGTTTGTATTATTACAATTTGATTTACATTTTGGAATACAAATCCGCCATGTTGTTTGAATTGTATACAAATGTATACAGTGTTCGATCTCAAACACTTGCCAATATATAATTGCTTACCTTTTGTTATGCTTTAGATGAACGTTCTTACTTTTCCGATTATGTGAACAATGGTTTTTTGATAATACACCAATTCGAATCGAGTTTCCGATTGTAATATATTTTTTTTACTGGTTTCTTTCTGGTTAGGAATTAGGAATTCTGCCTTTTGTCAATTTTAATATATTTATAAACATATATAAGTGTATAAAGTTTTTTCCTTCTTATCAAGATTGTTATATCTATCTATTCCTCTTCTCCTTTTCAACAATTTGATGTCGAGTTTACTGCGTTTCTCGTCGAATAGTTTACATCGCCACATTATTATGGGTCCAAGCTTCATTTTCATATCCGCATTTGCATCTAGCGCCACCTACATATCCCTTTTTGTACATATATTAGTAACTCGTTCAAATTGTCGTTATTATTAATTAATATTATTTAATTAATTATAGCAAGATAACTTTTTGTATTCAATTTTTGAAACATAAATTATTTTTCTATTGAGTTAATTTTAAGAATACTCTGTCCATTTATATTACAATCGTAAATTTTAGAAATTTAGGTTATACACAGAATAATATGCAACCAACTGAATCCTAACCGAAAAATTTATGGAAATTTTAATATTACCATAAACTAATCACGATAAAAAAGGAAATAATACATAATTACCATTTACAAATTGAGTTTCTGTATATAATTCATATAATTACTTTACAAAATTATAATAATAGCATTTTCATTTTTAATTCATCCATTCATTTATTTATGTATTTGAAATGCTATTTATTAAAAAGAAATACGATGTTTACAGTAATTGAAGCAGCGAATGATACAGCAGCATCATATTGCTCAGAAAACTTTCCATATTTTTATATTGATTTGAAAAAAATATTAAATATTTATAACACGCGACAATTTCTGAACTCTGTTTAGTAGAAGATCACCTTGCTTCACCATCGCTTGATATTGCCAATTTTTACTGTCTGGCCGATTAGTCTCCACCACACCACCAACACGATCAACTTTGCAGTGCAGTCTTCCAGCAGCAATGTAACGAGACAGCTCTCTAATAAAATTAATAAACAAAAAATAAATCAATTCCATTAATAAATTAAAATATTTAAAAATTAACTTACTGATCAACATATTCAATTGTAACGCCAAATGCTTCTGCCATATATTGTAAAGTCAATGATCTGTAAGACTCTAAAAGCTGCGTGTACGCTAAAATACGCATTTCACGCACGTAATAACGATAATGCGGGAATATTAAGTAATCACGGCGCAATAAACCCTCAACATGTGCTGAAATAAAAATTTTGATCAATAAAATAAAACGAAAATTGAAATATTAAATAAAAAAAATAATAATATTAATAAATAAATAAAGAATTGAAATTATTCTCACCAAGATTCTTGAAGAAATCAGCATAATGACAATTATACAATGAAAATAAATATTCTTTGCAGTCAGCATTATTATGCAATACTTCTAATATCTCCGAACCTTTAATGATTTTATCTCTCAATTCATTTCTTGGCAGACTGATCATACTCATATATACTGTATACCTCACAAAAGTATTATAATCCATCAATTCATAACTTGTAAATGTACTTATAGTATCAAGGAAAAAATTCGCTGCCTCTTTAAAGTCACGTACTGCTATGCAATAAGTTCCTTGATATACCTTCAAACGATTTCTACGATCCCAATCGCCTCCCTCTTCAATCAAGCTATGAAAAAATATTTAAATGTTTATTAACTTTCTTTTTGTCTGTCTGAACAAATGAAAAATTAAAACGACAATTAATTACCTCTTTGCCTTGTCTATATTTCGAGTAATATGATCATGATCAAGATAAAACAGACCAATTCTTATGTTATGAAATACTATGTCTAATCTGTGACCCAATGAAACAGTTTTTTCATAGGTTTTTCTGAATGACGAAATTGATCCTTCTTTATCACCAATACGACAGAGATGTTCGGATTTTTTTAAATTTGCTTCTCTTACTTCCATTTCACCTAAATTCTTTTCTGCATCTTCAATTGCATCGTCCAGTGCTTTTAATTGTTCACGATTGCATGTTTTCATTTTTTCTAGTAATGCCTCATCCACAGGCCAATCAAGATCACGACAAACCTCCTCATAAAAAGGAGCCATATCTGCCAAAATGAAAAAAAATAACAAAATAAATATAATTTATTACTAAAAACTTTAATATGAATTAACAGAATAATTTTGCTAGTGTTTTAATAAAAAAATTGGTTTAACAAATAGTTGAGAAAAATTATTTAGAAATGTTTATATTTTTATTTTTTATAAAGGAAAATATATCAAAAAATGTCATCTCACTGTCGGCTCTTATGGCATCAAGCAACTTAGCCTTCAAAGTTTCATCATTCTTGTGCTCCGGTAAACTCAGAAGAAATTTCGTCTGGGCAAGCTCCAGATTTGGATTTTTTTCCAATCCATCGTCCTCTAAATTTTCTAACGGCATTGTTTTAACAATTTATGAATAAATTAACACTATGTGTGCAATGAATAAACACTTTCGAGTGTCTGAATGAATTTACTTGAACTATATAAATTAATTATTTCATGAGATGTGAAACAATACAAAAAAAATTATGTTTATTCGACTTATATTCTCTTTTACTACTGCAGAGACCTCTGCTAAACGATGGGTGCCGTGAACTAATTATTAGAGGCAAAGTCGACAAATATGGCTGTAATATCAATTTAAAATACGAAGATTAATAAAAAAAAGTAATTTTAAAGAGTTAAAATTGCTTTGTATTTATAAAAAAAACAATAAACTCCATGAACAATTATTAATTAAACTGTTTTTTTGTTCTTTGTGCTACTAAAAGCTTTCAGACTGCAACTTGAAGATGGCGTCATCTTATCTCAAAAAAAATGGCGCGAATTGTATTTTAAATTTGAATATATTTATCAAAAAACGATTTAAATGAAAAAAAAATGAATAAATAATACTTTTAATTGGGAAGGTAAGAATGAAAGGACATTTGTATGCATTATTTTTGCTGATATCCTGCATTTATAATGACTATATATAGAATTAAAAGGGAAATAGTCGCGCAATATTTAATTTGAATTTTTGGCGTGGTATTCCAATTCGACTATTGCCTTTGTACCAATTAAACATACACAAAATGTACGTTCAGCATAAAAATCATTTACTACACAATATTTCATTGGTTATCAACCAAACAATAATTTCATTCTTGCAATTCGTTCACACAAACATTCACTCACTCTCAAATTACATTCTCTCACATCTTTGCGATTAATTTGAAATTAAGCAGAAAAAAAAAAAGTGTTTGTACACTTTTTTCTTTTAAATATCTAAATAGTGAATTAATTTAAATTGTGTGTACAAAGTGTTGATGTTTACATGCGAATTTTGTGTATTATAGATGAAAATTACGTCTGTATGTTATTTTTTCATGTATTTATCGGGCAAGCATGCCAGATTTATAAAAAAATACATTGCGGTCGGACAGATTAACGGATAAGTTCGAAGGATCAAAAAATCAATTAACACATTGATATAAAATATAAATTTGATAATATGATTACTTTTTTTTCCAAAAAAAAGAAAATTATCGAAATCAACAAATGTCATTCATTATTAATAGAATAATATCTAATAAATTAAATTGTACTTATTCAAAATTTATCAATTTAAATAATTTTTCTATATATAAAAAAATAAAACAATAATATCAATTGACATTGAAAGTAAGCTAGCATATATCATTTTTAATCGAGAGCATAATAGATATTCTGATCATTCAAACAGGGCCGTTGAACAGTCAACTGATTAAATAAAATACATTGTTTAGGTATTAAGGTACAGTATCATTAGGTAAAAGGAACAGTATTTAAGGTATTGAACAATAAAAGGATTGTTTTCATTTTTCAAGCCATTAAAAAATATGTTGGTGGCCTCTGGGTGGACCCAAGCTCTCTTTCACTTAATTTTTTTTAAATCTGTTTTCTCGATTAAACTCGATGCGTGCAACAGCGATTCATTTTTAATCTGCCTGCATAATTGTTTACTGTATACACTTAATCATTAATGTTTTAGTTTTTTTTTTTTTATTATATATTAATTTACAATGAATTTGTTTGTCGCTGTGTGTATATGTGTTTGTAAATGTGTTATTATTTTATTGTTGTTTATTTCCTATTCATTCAGCCGATTAATGAAATCAATCAACGTACATCAGGTTTTTCTATTACCAATGGAGCATTACTATCATCATAATTGTTGAATGATTAAAACAATTTAATAAGTAGTAATTTTTTTCATTTTTTTTTTGCAATCACGATTCAGCGTGCAGGATTTTGTTTTTTTTTTTTTCATGATAAATATCAGAATATTTTGTAACTATCGATTGATTCGCAATCATTTGAGGCCGATAGAATGAAAGAAACATCTATATATCATATAATCATGTATATATAGACAGTATGTTATTTTTTATTATTTTTTTTTTATTATAGCATCAACGACTTCATCTATACCCTGTGCATCATCTTAAAACGTTCTCCTATATCTCGTCACATTCTATATATGGTTATTTGACAAATTGTTAATTTATATTTCATTATTATTATTTTTTTTTTTTCATACCTGGCTAATTTAATATAATATTTATATATATATTTTTAATTATAATAGTATCTATGTATATTTATATTCATATATATGTATAATAAAACGGATGCATCATTTTACATGCCATCATAGCGTCAGAGATGTAATTGATGTGTGTATTTATTTGTGTGAGGGTAATCTGAGCATTTCTTTTTTCCTTTTTCATTTTTTTTTTTCCTTTCAATGTCTCCATTGTTATTTTATACACGTATCAATCCATTATTTATGACTTATATGCCATGCATCAGTCATTTAATCGCGATTACATAACGAACATCGTGAGAAAACACAATAGAATATTAATTATGTCATAAAACGTAACGTAACGCGACTTTATATACCGTAATAGTCTTTTGTCATCTTCATCATCTCAGTTTTCTTATTACGTTTATTTTAGGTTTCTTTTTTTTATTTCGGCGTCGATACGTGTTATTAGACTTATTACTATTTCTTAAAATTATAATTAATCACAACAATAAACAAAAATAATGTACATTTTTTTTTCTTTTTTGTTTAAATGAGATTGATGTTATTTTGTGATTTTTGCGAGCGAAGATGAAGATGACACACAATCAGCAATGGCAAATACATATTTTTATTTTTTTGTGTTATTTTGTTTCTCTGTCCATAGGTAAAATACCAACGATAGTGATAAACAACATCGATGGGAACACATTGAGAGGACAATTTAACGTGAAAGTGAAAATGTGTATTGTACAGTTGCACCATATGTTGTTTTTTTTTTTTGCATTTGCTTCTGATAATTAATTCAGTGGCTGTGGAATTTTTGCTTTATTTCTTGTTTATTTTCACCCACAATTTACATTTCAAGCCACACACACATTATCGGAGCCCACTGATTTTCCGGAAGAACTTATTAATTCCACAGGTATTTTCAGTTTATAAATTTTCTGCATTAAAACTATGCATTATTATATATATTTGTTAATTTCATTTTTATGAACTATAGCTCAAGACGTTGTCGTCTCTTCCGCAGTTGATTGAACGAGTGAAGCCACGAAAACTCGTATCGGCCAATTGGAAAACTTACTTAGAATTCGTTTTTGTTTGCTTTTTTTTTTTTTTCTTTCATTTGTTTAGATATTAATATATTTATTCTATGTACAACGATTGCCAGTGGATCGCGGAGATCGGCGAAATTAATTTTTTTTTCTTCATTCATTTCGTTATATGAACAAATTCACAAATTCAATTTTGTTTTTTTTCTCTTTTATTTTTATTTAACTAAATTATTATTCAATTATTTAACCCCGCTGTCTTGCACGTATTTAATAATCAAAATTCGACGAAAAATCTCCTGACTTGGTAAAGAAACTTATCATTATTTCAACACAAATACAAAGGCCTACGTGTGAAAATTAGAATTGTAACGTAGACTCGCAACAAAATAATCTTGTATTCTATGAGAATTATTATAATATATGTACAGTAATATCGCTATTAGTTAAAGTGCATACTCCGGATATTTGTATGCACTAAATTTAACGATTGTCGAAAATATTCATGTGAAACTTCAATTACAAATTCACTTTGTAAACATACAATCAATGACGATGAAGTTATTTTTTCTTTTTTTTTTTCTTTTAGTTAAGGCAACAATAACAATTAACAATTAACAACAACAAAGTCAGGAAACGTACGGTAGGAATTGCACGTTCAATATATAGCACCTCACTGGCCCTCTCTTTACAAGTCCGCACGAATTAATGTCGAATTTTTTAAACATTTTTTATTTTTTTTATTCAAATTGCAAATAGGCCAGACAATGGGTAAAATAGAAGAAAAAAAATTGGATAACTTTGAAACTTTTAGCAGGACTTTGAGACATTACGAATCGATATAATACCAGGTACCCGAATAACAATTTTCGTACTATGTATGTGTATCATTTATTTCGCCGGTCTCCGGAACATTTGAGTGTAATTTGAATACGACAATCGATTATTCTCCAATCAACGAGTAAAATAGCGAAAACTCTGAGGAACGAATTAAATTAACATTCGACAACGGATTTCACACTTTTATTCGTTGCGGTTTGGACTAGATTAAATTCTAATCGCGTCGCCGTGAATCACGAGTTAATCTTCTCTACTTAAAAATTATTTTTCTTCAATTTTTTTTCTCAATTTTTTGTATAATTTCATAATCATATATAAAAAAAAATAATCATCACCGTCGTCCTAATTGTCATCATCATCATCATCACCACCTTTATCATCATCATCATCATCGTCATCATTACTATTTATTATATACATGATTCTTAATCATCAACAATCACAAATCTCATAAATCGAATTTCGCAAAATGAAAAATAAAAAAAAAACGGCGACGCAATCTCGCGAATACTTGGCGCGGCAAATGCCAATGGACATTTCTTTATTTATTTTTTTTTTTAATGCTTTCATCTATTCTGTTTCGTGTCCACAGGTATGATCACCAGGCGTAATTCCCCTATCAGATTGTGTATATGTATATGTGTATGTGTAAAAATACGTAAAAAAGGTATAGGTATAATTCGAACGTTGATTTAAAGAGCATAATTTAACAGGTGTATTCACATTGATTATCATACGCCTTCATAACCAAGATCAACTGGTGGCCTATGATGTGGTTGAAGGTAAGAAGGAGGCGTTGAATTTCCCGGACTACTTGTAGCACCAGCGACACCATATCCACCAGGATAATTTGGACTTGGTGCATGAATACCAGCTGGTGGTGTTGGATACGCCTCAAAGGAACTTGAATACGATGCATTGTACGGATATGGATTGGCCATATGACCGAGTGACGGATGCATACCACTCATTCCGCTCATTCCATAAGTACGTTGCATAAAACTCGAGTCAAGACCACCAAATAGATAACCATTCGTTGATCCCATTGTTGGTACAGGATAATGAGGTCCCGGAATTATATTTGAATAAGAATTTCCTGTTTGTGAATGGCTCATACTCGGTGTGTAATTACTTGAAGCTAAATTTTCCACCGTGTACGATTTACTATGTTGCTGTTGTTGCTGCTGCTGCTGTTGTTGTTGTACATCGTGACGTCCATTCATGCCATAAATAGCGCTGTAATTATCGCCGGATGAGTACAAATGCGAGCCTGGATATATTCCACTCGCAGAACTCAATGGCGGACTATAATTCGCCATTCCTGAACCACCAAAACCGGATAAATACGATTGATGATGTGACTCGAGTTTATCACCGAGTGTATCATCGGGCATCCCCGAATGTGAATGCAATCGTTGATTTCCACTGTCAGCTATACTTGGTATTTGATCAACAAGCGATTCCAAATCACTGAGACTTTTGGATGCGACATCTTGACCGGAATTTCTCTTCATTCCATATTGTTCATGTGGATGAGGCGACATTGATGAATGCGTCGGTGTATGTGGATGACTGAGCGGCGGTGTTTGATGTGAATGATGAGAATGATGCTGTTGTTGATCCTCAGATTGGCTCATTCCCGTTGGCGTTGTTTGATGTCCATGACTAACATGTGATTCCGGCGTTGGCTGATCATGAAAGCCCATATAGCTCGTGTAACTCGAGTGTGATGGTGTACCGGGACTGCTGCTATGATGTACTGAACCGTCATTTGTCCCCGGTGGATTGTATTGACGATGTTCATTGAGATTCTGTTGGGAAATACTGGTTGGTGGTTCAAAATCTGGATGCTCAACGCTTGGCGATGTTAATGGTGATGGCTCAAGATTATTTTCTGATGATATAGCTGTGTTTATTTCCGATGATAAATCAGAATGCGTAAACGATAATGACATTGACTTTGGACTTTGGCTATAATGTTGTTGAAGATGGACGGGACTGTGTTTAGCGCTCATATTATACGGACTATCATTCATTCCTTGTGAATAAAAATTATTATCATTCATTGGTTGTGGATACGGTGCCATGTGTCCAAAAGGTTTTGGCGGAGACATTATTGGTGGTGAAAAACAATTTGGTACACCGCCATAATTATCGCCAATGTGTCCCATACCCTGATGAGGATGCTGGTGCTGTTGCTGCTGCTGCTGTTGTTGTTGTTGCTGCTGCTGTTGTTGATGATGATGAGGATGATGATGGTGATGATGTTGCTGATGATGTTGTTGTTGTTGATGCAATTGTTCGTGATCCCTTGAAATGCGATCATCCTGTTTTTGTTGTTGATGAATTTTTTTCGGTCGTCCCCGGCGTTTTTTTATCACTTCGCCATTACCATCCATTCTTTCGGGTTCGGGTAGCGGTAATTCTTCCGGATTCTTTATCTTTTTTGGTCTACCACGTTTCTTTTTTCCCGGCATTAATAAACCCTGATCTTGTTTTGTTCCATTTATATCTGAAAGCCTATTTTCACCATCAATATCATCGGAAAATGTTGGTCCTTTTTCATCTGTCGTTTCACAATCTTTTTTTCGTATTTTTGGATCAGCAAACACAATATCCGATTCATCCAAATGTGCTATTGTACCATTTAAATAATCACGAAATTTCTTTAATGCTGCATAATATGGCACTTTGTCCGCTGCGCGTGGTAATTGCGCACATCTTGCGCTACTCGATGGCATTACCCACATATACTGTAATTAATAAAAAAGAAAAAAAATTTATATATATTAGCAAATTGGTGAAAAGTCTTGAATAAACAAAATTTTTCACACTAGGTACAAAAAATATAATTAATCACTCACCGTATTTGTACCCTCAACTAAACTTGGTTGTCGACCAAATCCAAACTCTTTTTTTCCAGAAAAAACTTCATAAATGAGCTTTCCATTGAATACTGCTATTTTTGGCTTGTACTTTTTCAACTTTTCTAGTAATATGCTACTACCTATAAACAGAAAAAGTCCAAAAAAAAAAAAAAAAAAACATTATTATATTGAAATAAATATTATAATCGTGACTAAGAACGAAATTAAACATTATTTATACATGGATAAATTGTCAGACGGTCAGTCAGTTATTCGACCCTTGAATTATGATACGTCTCATAATCAGTCTATCACTTTGGTAAACAATGTTCAATAGTTTCGAGGTCAAATGAAGTTTACAGTTCCAAAACAAAAATTATTCTTGATGAATTTCTTCATGTACAGCTTGAATAGGGTATGGTGGTTTAAGTGCATTGAACAACAGGGAGGAGAAAGCTCGACATCAATCGCCATCGCATAGTTTACCAATACTTGTGACAATGAGGCCACTTGGTCAACATTCTCAAAACAACATGATACTGAACTGTGAGTGCTTCACACGAATTAATGTGGATCGATAGGTAAATGAGCTCTGTACACTATATAATTAATTGTTGCCTTTCATTATATTTATAATTTATCGACTGTTTCAACTTTTTGTTTATTCATGAAAAATCATTTTTTTTCTATTTAATAAAAACTTTCAATGTATATAAGACTTTTTTCTTTTCTTTTCTTCACGCAAATGAAATTGATGAATTAAATTAAATTCTCATATTATTAAAAGTGCAATACAGTAATTTTAATGAAAAATGAAGTTTAGCTCTCTCACCTTCCTTTATCTCCTTTCTTGTAAGATCTGCACTCCCTTTAGTTGCACGTGCAACCATATTAGTAAACCCAATTCCAAGACGTAAAAGTTTGTAGTCATCATCGGCAGTAAGTGGTTCTGGCGTTAATCCACTCAAATGTAAACATTTCCCTATGAATAATAATGAAGAAAAAAAAAATTAATAAATATATAAAATTATGTTTACACTTGTATAAATTTGTAATAATATAAATATACATCAATATACAATTGACAATGAAATAAAATTGTTTTCGTGCTTTGAAGAGTTTGTAAAAGTTTGTAGAGGAAAGTGTAACAACAAAATACAGGAAAAAAGTGAAAAGAATAATAAAAAAAAAAAAAAAGTATCACAAAGTATATATTGTTCGGTGGTAAAAGAGTGAGAGTTTGATGGGATGTAGACACAGAAAAAGCAATGGAGGAAATGTGAAGGCATAAGACGAAGGTAAGAGGGAAAAGCAAACTAAAAGTTTTGGAATACAGGAATTTATGACTTTACGGAAACTCGTTGGTGCGCGCGAACGACCCACAGCGAATGGCCCCGCGACCTTGGCTGAACTTCGGAAACAAAGTTAAGGGGTCGAAAGGAGAGCGCTTTACCGCGTGTGCCCCTTCCTACTCAACATTTTCCATTTACCTTCGATGTGAAATAGAAAGGGGAAATAAAACGGCTAACGGCCGCCAATATAGTAGAGAGAGGTGAACTTTATACTAAACATTCCCGCCATTTATTTTCTCCTTGCTTCACTCTTATTTTATCTATTCTATCACAATCACCATCATCACCACCACACCACAAACATTCAATAATTCTTCCTCTAGATAAAATTTAAGATGACACTAACATTGTCCAATTCACCTGATTTATTTATTATCAAACTATTTTCACTGAATAATGTTTTCATTATATTATTTTCCAATGGAAAGAAAGATATTATTATATATTTAAATGCTACGATGCATATTGTACAAATACACAAATGCGGTTGGTAACGCGCCGGTCAGGTTTGAATCCAGGACGCAGGTCGATGGAATAACCTGTGTGTGACTGCGCTCCGGGATTCGTGTGTTGGGCGCGCTCAAGACCGCGCCTGGAAAATCAATTTTCACACGGGAGCATTTTCCCAACGTTAACCCAACACACTCAACTTTTATAATAAACCATTTACATAAAATCCTCATGTCATTAAACAAATAATAATTCATAAAAAAAAATAACAAATAAAAAAAAAAAAAAACCAACACATTATGCTGAAAAAAATAAAGTAAAATAATATTTTTATGTCGCTTTTGTTCAATTATATTTCATCCGGCGTTTATAATTACTTCATCAAAAATTAATTATCACAAACTTTCACCAATGACCTTGAAATTGATATAATAATTGAACATTCACCGTCATAAACGATTAAATTCCCTTTTTACTTTTTCCTTCTTCTCTTTAACACCGTCGTAATTTTCTTTTTACGACTAAAAAAAATTCCTGCCAATTTTTTTTCTTCCCCCTGTAGTACTTGAACTACTTGAACTTTTGCCAATTTACAAATATTTATATAGCCTATTAATAAATATATTATCTTCTTAAGTCAAAATAAACATATACCAACAAAAAAGTGTTATAATTAATTACAACTAATAACATCTCTCAAATAAAATAAATCAAAAACAAAATAAAAACAAAATTCGAAACAAAAAAAAAATATATATATATATATATATATATCGCAACATTCACTTGATTTGAAACATAGGGCGTGCAAGAGGGTATTGGTGAACGTGGACAGAGAGTATGTAAGCCAGCTATCGAGCGAGTACGCGCGCGGGTTTTGCCCTCCCTTCAGCCCTGCGTCCTCGCCCGATTCCCTTTTTACTCCCTTCCTGCCTCCATTACACTCTTTCTCTCTCTCTCTCGCACACACTATTTCTCTTTCTTCCATTTGCCCTTCTCCGTTCCCTTGACAGTAGATCGTGACGGTTGGGACGACTGCTCCCGTGGGGTGAGAATGGCGCAATGTATAGCACTGAATAGAGAAAGAGAAAGAGAGATCGAGGGAAAAAGACCGAGGATATTACGAAGAGAGGAGGGAGGGATGAAGAGAATTGAGAGGAAGTAGAAGATGTGGTAGAGGAGTAAGAGGAAAACCACTCGGCTACACACATTTTGCCACACTTTACTTCTATTCCCTCTCTCGTTTCTTTATCCCGGTCGCTGTTTTTTTTTTCTTTTTTTTTTCCCTCTTCTTTTTTCGTTCTTTTCGCGTCTCCATCACTGCGACCGCCTCCATACTGTCACACCACACTCATTATAGTTATACGTATACCACCTATACACCCCCACACAAATCATTGCAAAGATATATAATGTAGAGAAACGATCTATCTCACTTTTACTGCTATTTGCGTCATTACCTGATCGTACTGTCATCGTATGTATGTATTATTTTCTGTAGTTATCCATTTTATTTTGATACTTTTTTTCCTTACATCACTCTCATTGAAATGAAAAATATAACGCTAAATAGTTGAGAATAATTTTTATTCTTAATTTTTAATTATTTAAAATGGTTTTATAAATTATTTTGGAGAAAAAGTTGACCAATTTAAATGACATTTTACGCAACTATCTTGTCATACAACTATTAACTCTATGTACAATATATACAGCCAGCTATATTTACATAAATAAAGTACGTATGCGTATAGGTATATAATGTAAATGTATGTATACATTCTGGTAAAATAAGCCAAAAATTTACTCGAGAATTTTACAGACTTGGCATCAGACCTACCGCCAAAGTTTTTCTTTCACTTGTAAAACTGCGAGAAAGTTGCTTTTAAAAGAAAACTTTTTTCTTTTTTTTCTTTCCTCAACCAACAAACTTGCGATATAAAACTTAAAATTAGGTCATTGACGTAACGTGAGTTCAAGTTGCGTAATTTACTCACTCTTTAAACTGTAAATAAAAATAGAAAGAATGGAGGATGTACTAAATAAATTTTTATACATTTATATTTCATATAAAAATATACACACACACATTTAAATATCTCCATTGACAATTTGTTTATTCATATCATCAATCACGTTCGTTCAACCTTATTCATTTCTTCTTCTTCTTAAATTTTTTATAAAAATTAACAAAAACTTATATGAAAATGAACCTCCTGATATATATTTCTACTCGTTTTCCTGTATATCACATTGTCGCCCTCCTTCCTTTTTATCCCACTCTACCGCTTACCCGCAATACTCATTATAGTTTCCGCCCTCTTGTTACACCCTCACCCACCTTGCCTCTCACCATTACCACCGCCAGGCTCTGGTGGTCGTTGGACCGCGCACGCCACCCTTTTTCACCACCCACCTTGCTCAACTCACTCGCTCGGCTTGCTCAGACTCCCTTTTTCCATTCTCTCATCCCTTCTCAACGCCCGTATTCTGCTGGCTCTATATACGCCATTCTCTATACAAAACTATTGCCACCCCCGGGAAAACCCTGGAAAATCGAGCGCGCATTTACCTGACCCATCCGTATACCAGAGAATATGATGATGTAAAATGCACGCACCCGTATATGCGTGCATAATAGGTTCGACGCGCGCGTAAAATGCTCGGTCTGTCGAGCTGTAAAATGGTTTTAATTGAAGCGGGATCAAAGCATACAAAAAATAATAATAACATGCAATGTGTTATTGTTATAAAAATTGTTAAAATGTAAAATTTTTTTACTTATTGATTATTAAATTTTTCATTGTTTTATTTTAATATTTCATATATGTGTAATATATAAATATGAATATGCATATTTATGATGTACGTGTAATATATAAATATTTATTGTAAATAGAATATGTATTTACTCACAGAAATGATTACCGGGTCCCGCGTAATGATGACCCTTGTATGCAGCAAATAGTCCAGGATTTATTCCAATCTGAAAAATAAAATAAAACGAAATATGTGAAATAAAATATACAAGCTGATTCAAGTCCGATCATGTTGTTTATCGTTGAAATGCAGATTTTATTTAAATCCCCTTCAACTCTCTCTCTATACAGTGGAGAAAATAAATAGTAAAATAAAAAAAAATAAATATGTATATTTGAATAATTGAATGAATGAGAAACATGAGAATTAATGCAATAATATTAAAAATTGATTCATGGATAGATAATATTTGAAAAAAGAAAAATAAATATGCCTTGTCGGTTTGAATATAAAAAGAAACGTTTTTTTTTTTTAATCTGACAAAAGCGGTAATGGCCAAAATGAGGTTGATATAGAAACGACGTAAAAGCTGCACACTGGGGCGACGATAAATTGAGGCGGCAGAATCAGAGAGATAGAGAGAAAGTGAGTTGAAACACGATTGTAAAGGGGGTGAGAGAGTGGCTCGTAGTGATGGTGGTGGTTCATCTGCATTCGGTAACAGAACGATGATTATGCAACGGTCCGACGGACACGCCGGTTACCTGTTGCGCAATTGAGACGTTATATTCGCTCTTCTACTTTTGAGGTTAGGTAACTAATAACAGACCGCACAACAGAGTCCAAGGATAAGGCAGATAGTAATAGAAATATATAGACAAGAACGTCCGTTAGTTAGTTGTAACAAAACTCATATGTACTTGCGTAAGATTTAGATACGTATTTAACAATAAAAAAATTTTTTTGTGATTACATTTTTTATTTATATTATTTTTTTTTTTTTTTTT
>JAQQBS010000002.1:19079871-19111496 GCA_030347275.1 Microctonus aethiopoides
AAAAAAAAGAGGCAGAGAGATGGAAAGCAAGACAGAATAACACTAGCGATAGCGACGAGTCAACCACGAATTTCAAACAAATTTTATGTATTCTAGAATTTAATAGAAAATAAAGATGAAGAAAAAAAATTAAATTAAATAATTAGACAGATATATATGTATATTAGGGTGTGCTATTTTTAAGCAACTTTATTTTTTTTTATATATAAAAAAAAAACAGTTTAATATTTAGAGATTTTTTATCATAATTTTTGTTTTTACATTTGAGATGGGAAGAAAAAATTTTTTTTCTTTGGATTTTTGTAACTCGGCATTTGCGCATTATTGGAATAATCCAATGGTATATTCTTGTAGGAAATCGAGTGCTCTACAAAAAAGGTCTCTTACACTTTTTTCATAAACACAGCCATTCTAAAGATATATTCAAACTTAAATCTCTAAATGTATATGAAATTTTGACTTTTTTTTTTTTGTTATTAAATCAATATTAATACAAATACATATATAAATATATTTATAATCTTATTAATGGCATTGATAGAATATAATAATTATAATAATTATAATAATTACTATATTTATGAGATATAGTAAAAATTCAGGTGTAAATTGTGTGAGTGATGATAAATTAAAAGAAAATAATTGTATACGATGAAAACAAAAAAAATAAATAAATAAATAAATAAATACTGATCCAGATATGGCTATATATATTATATATATATATATATCTATATGTATATATATTATATATGTACATATGTATAGTTTCGCGTGAGTTTCAGCGCCACCCCTACAATGAGCGGCGAGCATATACCAGAGAACCCCGGTCGTAGCCAGTCTGTATAGCCAGAGCACTCTCGTTGCCAGGGGAAACCTCCAGAAAACTCTATATACATGAGCTATATACATATATACATATGTATATATATACATGATATACCTATATGTATATAAACGCGCGGGCACACGCGGACTACGGAAACGAGCACGAACACGGGGGCCACACGCAAAGAGAGAGGCCGTGGGGAGTTGGGTGGAAGTTGGCTGGGTGGTCGAAAGAGAGTCAGAATGAGTGAGAGAAGTTTTGAGAGAGAGAGAAAGAGGAAAATGTCTATATAGTATTGCCGCTCAACACACGCATCCATAACGCATACATATACATAAAAGTACACAGCAGCTTTTCTCTATTTCTCTCTTGCTCTGTGTTAAAATGTCGATAATGAAAAATGGCGGGTGCGAAGGTTCCATGCGAAAAAAAAAATAAATAAATAAAAATGTATACATAGATATATACATATGTATTTATATAAATTGCACTATATGCTTTTGGCGGTAACTTTATCATCATCATCATTATTATTATTATTATTATTATATTTTCGCTAATATCATTTGTTTATCAACACCATCAACTCGGTCATGTCTTTTTTTTTTTTGCATTAATTTTTTTTTTTTTTTTTTGTATCTATATATTTATATATATCACATGGTTTGGAATTATAAACTCTGCTGGTTAGAACACGTCTGTATAAAATATGTATATATATCATCAGCTCGGTGCAGTAGAGTAGAAAAAAAAAAATAAATATATACAAGCATTAAAAAAAAAAAAACATTTACGTGCGAAAAGTCGGCAATCGAAGCGCCATATAATTCCGTCACGTCCCACGGAAATTTCTTTTTATTTATTTACTTTTTTTTTCACCCTCGATAGCCTCAAATTCCACCAGACAGCCGCGAGACTGTACGTGAACAGGAGGGAGAATAATTTATATCTTTATTCTTTTTTTCCATCGCTATATATATAGACTTCAGTTCCTCATATACTCTCTCATTCTTTGTGACCCCTTGTATTATATCTTTCAAACTTTTTTACGCACATATATAGTGACGATATGATGGGCGTCATAAAGTTGATCCCGGAAAGATTTTTTTTTTTTTTTTTTTTTTTTGTAAGAAATAATATACCTATGTATATGTTTTATATTGAATATAATAATGCCGGAAGTGATGTATAATTGAGTGTGAATGATTTTAATCATTGTATAATAAATATGTTATTACAGGTATATTTATAATGAATTAATTTTAATTTTATAATTTTATATTTAATTTAATATGATGAGATAACCTACATAAATTAATCTGTAATTATTATTACATGTAGATATATATATGTTAGCTGTCAAATGATTATTTTAAATGCGCAGGGACATTGCGTTAAAAGCAGTAAAGAAATTGATGATAAAAATTTATAACCATAATGTAATAACTGAAACATAATGAAACCACGGATATAGATATGTATATCCGCGCTTTTAGTTTCACCTTGGGCCAATATCTACACACATTATCACCATTTTTATGTACAGATAAATCGTTCGAAATAGTTCTACCATATATAAACATGATAATTCTAAAGAAAAATCAATTTTTCATAAATGTGTAAAAGACAAAAAAAAAAAATTTTTTTTCTCCTATTTTTAATTCAAGTTTTTTATTCTACAACTTCTTCATGTAAATATTTTCTTTTTAATTATATAATATTAGAATATAAACATAATGAAATAAAACTTCATATATTTCAATGTAAAAAAAAAAATTGTATTCATCGAATAAAAAGAAAACACGAAACGAAAGAATAAAGAAAAAAAAAAAAATAAGAATTAAGTCATAATTCCATTTTTACTCAATGCCTATACATCAATATAAAGCTCCATGCAATCAACAACGACAAAACACACACTTAAAGTGATGATATGATAAAGATGATGAAGGAATATGTTGTTATAGCCCAATAAATTGTCGTGCGCTCGCGCCATTTACAGTGTGTACAAGTATTTATATTCCTCATTCTTTATTTTTTGTTCTCCGTTGTATTTTTATTTATTCTCTCATCCTTTTTATTCTATCCTTCGGTGGATATTGCAATGGCACGACACAGACGTTGAACGCGCGCGTTCTTCTTGTTGTTTTACTTCAAATACATCTACACCAAATGTCATTATATATACCTTGTAACCAAGTTGCGAATCACCCGTCTTCGTCTCAGATATAATCGTGTCACGTGCCGACACAGCCAACGGCTGAATACGACGACCAAGTCCGCGCGCATTTCCGCGCGTGCTACTAATTGGACCTCAGCCACGTGTTTCCCCGCGCGACTTCCCTTTATATATATTGGTTATACATATATGTATGTGTGTATATGTGTGAACTAAAGGAGTTGGATCGCGAGGAATCTTCGGATCGTGTCCCGTTCATCGTGGCTTGTTATTCCAAACACTCCAGCGACGCTTCGACAATTTGCATTTCATGAATGAAATAAAGAAAATAAAAAAAAATATTGCAATAAATATCGCGCGATATAAAATACCTCTCACTGTTTGCTTTTTTTTTTTTCTTTATTATCATACCGCTGAGTGCATTTTTCAAATTGAATAAATGACCAATATATTATACAGAGCGAATGAAAATAATCGTATTAAAAAAAAAAAAATGATAAATGACAATTGGAAAATATGACACGTACAAACCACGTGATAAATATATATAATCAATGATATTGTTTACTCCCACAATTCGATGACCTTTGTGAGTGTATATGTAGTACGAGAAATGAATGAATGCAAGCGGACAGGAAGAGAAATAATACACGCGAGAGGTATGTATTGAGGGATGAAGCCATGATATATCAGTTGAATTTGTTGCAGTTGCCTTCTCTGATTGTCGGTTATATATTTTCTCTATATGCAAAACAAATCAAAGCTATAATTGTAAACGCAAACATATCTGAAGCTTAAACAACCTGAATAACATCTAAATCTTCTTGGAATATATGTTACAATATATATAAAAACAAAAACCAATTCAAATATGTTTTTCTTTTATTTTTTTTTATATCGACATTTTTATTTTATATTCATTCTCTCCCCCATTTATATATTTCCCATGGTTTTGACCTACGACACGCCGTTTTATACACATATATTTATATGCATCCATCGACGTATAATATACATATAAATAGTTGTGTATAAACTTATTGTGTATATGTGCAGTATATTTTTATATCATTTCTTTCTATACAACTTGCCACAGTCGATTATGCGCCTAAACAAAACAAATATATTCTCAACTCTGCACATTGTCAAGTTTTCTTTTCTGGATATATATATAAACAACGAGAAATAAAAAATAAACATAAAAACGTAGTTGAATGACCTTTTCTTCTACTTGATTTTTTTCTGTGAACATAAATGGAAATGTATATGTGTGTTGTTTATTACAAGAAATACATAACCACAAAATTGACTTCACATATGTGATATGTGTCTATGTATACATGGATATAAACACAAAAGTTTGCGAAATGACAAATAAAGGAATGAAAAAAAAAAAAAAAAAAAAAAAAAAAAAAAAAAAAAATAAAACGTGCTAGGCTGATATATACACAAAACACACATGTATTTGGAAGATGTATTGAAAGACTACGTCAGTATTAAGTAAAAACGAGAGGGAGAGTGATGGGTATATAGAGAGAAAATAGCGAGTGGTATACAACCCTTCGAATCCCCAAAGCGAGTAAGAGGCAAGGCGACACGACGAGACTTTGACCGAGTTTTCACTCGACTATTGAGAACTGCCACCATACCCCCGCCGCCTCTGTATAGGACTCGCTCGCGCTCTCGTCTACCCCTCTCGTCTTCTGCACCCCACTCCTATTCGACTATGACGAGGTGGTATAAACCAACCCCCAATACGACGGTGCCGGCCTACGACCCCCTCACGGTATAAACTGCCACTGTATAGAAAGGAAAAAGTTCGTCTGGTCACGCTCTTCCAGTTTCTTTTCTTACTTTACTTCTCGTTCTTGTTTTCTTTACTTTTTATTTCCTTTTTCTTCTATATATATATATACACACACACACCTTTTTTTTTCTCTCTAATATAATGGACGATGGGAGTACCCGATAAAAACTTTGACTTTTGTATCCTTAACCCATTGAACTACCGACGAGAAAAAAAAAATATACAGATTTTTTATTTTTATTACTCTATTAAATATCAATTTCAGATTTTTTTTTTTCCCCTCATTTTTTTATAAGTGATTTAATGAGGTGTGAAATATTAAATCTGTTTTTATTTTTATGGAAAAAAAAATTATGAATACGTTATTATTTATTATGAATGGGATTATAAAGTAGTAAAAGTAGTATTACTGGAAAAAATGTTAATATAAATTTTGAGGCAGTTGTAGAATTTCCTATACGCGATTGATAATAAAAAATTCATTATCATAAACAGGTAAAAAATATTTTACATTCAATTTTGCAAATTAATTAGTGATTCAACTGAAATAAATTTTGATTATACGTAAATATTCGAATGAATGAATATTCATAAATATCAAATCAGTATAAAACATATAAATAAAATAAATTAAAAAAACTACATTGTAATATTACGTGACTCTAAAAAAAATTCAAAATCTAACCCAAATACTTACAAATTCATCAAAAAAAAAAAATATCTAAAATAAGAATATATTAACCAGACATATTATTAACACATTTGTAAATTTATTTATTCATTTCTATAACGTTATTTTTAATTCTCACAAATATATCCCAAACATCGATCACGATAAAAAAAAAAAAAACATGATTATTAATTTTCAAACCACCATAATAAACAGGTGTTTCACATAATTCCAATTTTTAATACCCCAGCAATATGTACACAGACAAGATCACAATAACAAAAAAAAAAAAAAAATACAACTATTATACAAACATTATAGCTAATTTATAAATAATAAAAAATAAACGACAATATGTAATATCATGACAATTATATACATTCAAACATTTTAATCTCTCAATATACTAAAAAAATACATCTGTCAAAATAATTTCCACAGAAAAATACAACAAAACAAATAATAAAATTCATAACTCTAATACTTTACGACCAATAATAATTAATATATATCTTATATAAATTCAAAAAGAGAAGACGAATCGATTGATGGTGTTTCTACATATCTAAGAGAGCGGCGGGATGAAGAAAAAAAAAATAAAGAGGCAAAGTGAAGGTATACGCACGCGTATACACATATACATAAATCCATGTACATATATAAATACATATATACATATGTGTGTACTTATTATTGAGAGTTGTATTACGAAACAAATACGGTTCGTGATATCGGTATAGAGAATAGCCTGTCCGACGAGCTCTCTCCTTCGTCTTTTATTCTCTCTATTTTACCTACACACATACACACACATATATATATACATATATACATGTATATACTTGTGATATTTTTTCTCTTTCTCTACAACTACTTCACCCACTCCCACTAGCGCCTCGCGACCAGTCCCCGGACACTGTGTACAACACATTCTTGCCGTTGCTCACTGTTGCTTCGGGCTAAAATAAAAACTCAACTCAAGAGATGGTTGCGCGGGCGAACACAAGAGAAAATATATAAACAAAGAAAAAAAAAAATAACAAAGAAAAATTACAAAGTAAAAGAGATAAAGAAAGAAAAAGCGACACTGAGTCTGGGCCCTGCAATTCACGCACGTTAAATTCACGCGCGGCCGTTAAAGATTGTATACTCGCAGTACTATACTCGAGAGCCAGTGAAAATATTTCCTACATGAAAACATATATGTATGTATGTGTGTACATACATTTCTTCTGCGCAGTAGTTATTACACCTTGTCTTTTCTACAACATTTTTTTTTTTTTTTTTTTTTTTTCAAGCAACACGTTCTCGCCGTGGCCCTTTTACTGCACGCATTTTCTCTTTTGAAACTCATGCAAGAGTTTCTTTGCATATACATACGCAATAAAACGAAAAATGTTTGAATGTATACACGTGTGTGTATAGGTATGCATAAAAGGTGAAAATATAAAAAAAAAAAAAAAAATAAATTGCCCAGAAAAAGAAACATAAAACATCTTTGTTCCGATGTTTAATATGTATTATACAGCCATGAAGTTGGTTCATAACATGAATAAATAAAAAGTAAAAAAATAAAAAAAAAAAAAATGAATAAAAAAAAAGTAAAAAAAAAAAGTAAAAAAAATAAATAAAAAAAAGTAAAAAAAAAAGTAAAAAAAAATTGTATATATATAATTATGTCAAATATATAAATTTGTAAAAAGAAATAATCGGTCAAAATGTTACATTGTTTATATTATCTGTTACCTCTGCTTTAATTAATTAATTAATTAATTTATTTATTTATTTATTTTTGGTACCAGCTATACTTATTGCCTGCACATTTTTTTGTTAATATATTCCGTGAATTTTGTCTATACAACAGGTATAATGTAAGCGCATTGTTCGCCACTACATTCCGTCGCTGTATATATATATATGTGTATAATATTCATGACTGTAACTATATATAAACTACACACACACACAAATGCAATCCATTTGCACCTATAGTCATCCAATGTAAATGTATATGACACTGATTAAGATATACATATGTATATATTGGTGAGGTTTAGATGACTGTTGGACACGTAAACTCACGTTTCAACAATTGACGTTATATTTCAAAATTTATTTTCGTTAATTGCATTATCACAACGTATTACTTCCTTATCATAATACATGCGATTATAAATCGTTAAAGATCTTTTAATGAAATCAATATTTAATTGAAAAACAAAAACATTTTCCACGATATAATTAATATACAGTGTTTGAATATTTTATTTTATTCAATTTATCATTTGTTTTTTAATGTAAAAAATTAAAAATTGTCTTTCTTAAATGCCTAATAAAGTAGGTATATACTCTGTGCTTGTTTTAATTTTACATATGTACTCTTTTTAATTTATAAATACAATGTAAATGTCCACGGGGCAAGTGAGGTCATCTACTACTGTACATGCATATATAATCGTCCCGAATGCAAGGTCTCACTGTTTATATTCTATACTCTATGTATACACTTCCTGCTTGACCGTGTGCTATTATTATTATCAATCATTCGTATCATTATTTATTACAGATGGACTTGTATATTTGTATGTTCTTGCGAGGGAATTATTTTCATGTAAAAAAAATATATATATGAGATTAAGAAAATATTAGTCGCATTAACTTATGTCCATTTTTATTTTTACAAATGCGATAGACAGAAAGAAGAAAAAAAAAATTGATATCGTTTAAGCTAAAGTTAATGATATAACATATCATTTATAATGAATTTTATTTCATTTGTTTTGAAAATAAAATTTTGTTATACGTTGATAATATTATAATTATAATTATTATTTTGATAGTAAATTTGGTTGTGTAGAGAGCATCAATGACTTTGACCTTCTGCGGGTGCAAAAGTACAATGAAAAAAAAAAAAAATGAAGAAAAAACGATAAAAAAAAAAATAAAAAAAAAAAAAGGTGAAAGAACTTTATCAGAGCATGGATACATGGTTATACGTTCAATCGTTGGTGAAGGAAGAATAGCGAATGGAGGTGCCGCCGCTATGTCTGACAAATGTTTTTCTTTCTTCGCCTGTACAAATTCAACCCAAAATCGTTGAGAGTGGCCGCAATGAAGTGAGTCAATGCTTTATCAAAAAGAAAGAGAGAAAAAACTGACGAGAAAAAAAAATAATAAAAATAAAGAATAAAAGAAAGAAAGAAAGAAAGAAAGAAAGAAAGAAATAAAAATAGTCAGGACCATTCAGTGTTATATACACCAATCAAACTGCACATTTTACTTTTTTTTTTTTGTTCCCATGTTAGTTTTAAATTCAAGTTCAAGAGTAATTCTCAGATACTTTTATTCCTGTCCATTATTGAAAACTCGTGCACTTGACTCAATTTTCAATACAGCTATATTGCAAAATATCACAGCATTTCCCACGCTTATATAAGACAAAGATCATATAGCATTATCTCATTAAACACCATGATTTTATTACTGTCATAAAGTAAATTCATTGTGTGGCCATTTATGAATATACATATGTATATAAATGTGAGCGTGTAATTGGCGTTGCGATACACGTGCATATACGAGAGACAGTTAGGTCGGTGGATAATCAACACGTGGCTCGTTCATCCGGTGCCAATTAAATGTCCGTATATATACGCCTCCAGAGGAAAATTAACCCCACAAATAAATTGTCTTTAAAAAAAAAAAAATTAATAAACGTAATTACCACAGCAACAAAGACAATACAAATAATGCATCAGCACTGAATAGAATTTGGAAAAAATATAAATCTTGTTCAATTGCATTGGAAAATAATACATTAAATAATACAGTGAGAATATATTGAAAGATTCATTAAAATTGATCGGAAAAATCGCGTTGAATTGACGCAATTTTGCCAAAGTAACCTGTGTGTAACAATCACCAGTCGCATTGTCGTGCGCGCAGGATATTTTTTTCTGTTTTTATGTACAATTCGCACGACCATTCTGTTTCTCAGTGAGCCCCCAATGGGTTACATCATGGGACTGCGGTGAGTCACGCGGTCGTGAGAAATAAGTCGTGTCTCGCGTGCAACTTTTTCTCTGTTCTATATCACCTCGCTCGAATTTACACCAGGATAACTATATACCCTCTCTCAGTTAAGAATCTGTTTTCATCCAGAAGACTTATTTGATAGAGATTCACGCGTTGTCGCAACATTAATCGTTACAAAGAATAATACAATAAAAACAAAAACAAAAAAACCATTTATATACATAACAAATTATGTACACAAAACAGTGGGTAATTTATATTAAATTTAAATATAATAATTAAATTTTTAAAATATAGACTATCAACTTACATTTTATAATGATGATGCATGTGATGTTGGGTTAGATGCAAATCCGAATTGTGTTGTTGCAATTGTTGATGATGTTGCAATTGTTGTTGTTGTTGTTGTTGTTGCTGTTGTTGGAGTGTTTGATGATGAGTTTGCGGGGGATCGAGACTTGAGGCACCCAACAGGGTAGCACTCTCTCGAAACAACGTTGCTACTTGCATCTTTGTGTGGCCGATATACAGCACAAAATGTGTTTGGCAACCGTGTGCTTACGTCGACTAAATACCAAACTTTTCCTTCGTTTATTTTATTTATTTTTTTGTTTTTGACTTTGTTGTCTTACAAATGCTGAAGGAAATAAACGAAAGAAATAATAAAATAAATAAAAATCAAAAGGAAATTTAAGTGATACACACAGTGATGACAATTACCATGAGCTAAGAGCCATTTGTCGTTTCTCTTGGCGCGCTCATTGTCATCATTAACATCATTCTCCAACGGGGTTCTATACGTTGTCCCTTATAGGAGAATGATTTATTCTTCTGTTTCTGTTGCTATACGGTTAACTTGAACTATACAATACGTAGACGGTCCTATCCTCACTTGGCATAAAACTAGAGCCTACGTGGGCTCTCTTGCACACACAGACACACACACTTATACACACTCACATACGTCCGGTTTACTATCACTTTTCGACGAACTCCCAACTCAGTGGGCACAACTGCGATGTGCTCGTTGAGAAAAAAAAAATAATAATAACCACTTGAATCAAAATGAAATATCCACCAGAACACTAAAAATTTTACAAATGTTCAAAATATTATTTTGTCAATTACTGTATTTTTCCTGTAAATACAAAACTCGAACCACAATTAAAAATAAATTAGCAGTAAGTACATATATATATGTATATAGCTATGTATGTATATATATATATATGTATATAGTCAACGAATGAATTCTATTGTGAATGTTCTATTCACGTACGACAATTTTTCACTGAAGCATGCCTAATCTCAACAGTGTAATCTACCTACCTACCTATACCAACTTGAAGATAGAACGAAGCGTTCTCTCAATGCGTCACACTCGTGCGATGTATCACAGTTATTTGTGTAGTTCTTCACTCGGTTTTCATGAGTACATATATTATATATACTATATTTATATTATTGAAATTGAATTTTTCTTTTATTCTTTAAGAATGTTCACATTGATAAGTATATACAAATACTAGTTGATAATATTTCGATATTCCAATCGCCGTCATCAGTATCCTCGCGACGGCGAGCCATGGCCGTCGCGATCTGTTGTCGTTACGTTTATCCAAAGCCGGACGAATTTTTTCTTTACCTTAACCTCAACAAATATTTTTCTATATTATACACACCTTTATATCGTCATATTTATTCGGTTTATTTATCCACTCCACCTTTTATTCCAAATTATTTTCCGTTCTCTTAGTCGTTTGATAATTCCACTGATGATTAAACGAGCGGTAGAGCGAATATTTAAGAGAGAAAACACACGCACGAAACACGCACGATAAAGTCTGAAATAAAGCACAGTAACCCAGCCGCGGCACCAGATTCGGCCGCACTGCCTTTGGGCTTCGGCCGTGCCTCACTTCACTTCGGGCTGGCTCGGTAGACACGTCGGTTAATCTCGACTCTATTCGGTACGGTTCGTTTATCCAACGAAACCTAACTCGTATGCCCGCCCCTCTCTTCGGCCATCTTCGACAGTAATCGGCCACTCACCGTCGTATGTTCATTGGTGTATACTCTCTTATACAGTTTAACAATCTGTATATGTATATGGGTGCACGATCTTTCACACACATACGCAGCACATGACACGAGTTAGAGATTTGCGTGCGCGCGCCTCGTGATGCGTGAGCGCGCCGTGTTCACATTGAATGCCTGTATGTGTCTCTCTACTTTTACGTGTATGTGTGTATGTTAAGCCATGCGCGCGCGCGCATACACAACCTCGATGACGTGCATGCGTGAGTGTGACCCTGCTGCTCTACCAGTGGGTGGGAATTTACTTGCAGGGCCGTAAGAATAAAAATCTACTTAATTTTTCAAGGATTTTTCGCATTTTCACATTTTTTTTTTTAAATAAAAATTTTCATCTATACATACACAATATATAATTAATACATAAATTAATAATATTCAAATATTAATTATATATTTCATAGAATTAAAAAAATTTTTTTTTTACTTTTAAATATTCAATTAATTTATTGCAGTATAATTGAAAATCATTGACATGTGATTTTATTTGTTAAGAATAATCAACAAAAAGTATTTAAAAAATATGTTTAATACATAAAAAAAAAAGTTTTTATAAATTGTCGGGCATTGTGAAACATTGTGGCGTCCGTGACTTGACTATGCGCGTGTTCCATACGTGAGTACACGAGATTGTTGGTTGCGCGGGAGAAAGAGAGGATGGTAATACATATATGTGTATATATATATATAATGGAGAGGAGAGTCCGCAATTGCGGGAAGCAAGCCTGAAACGAAGAAGGGCGGTATAATGGATGAGACGAGGGGTGCGGCGCGGTATTTACAAGAGTGGTGGATGAGACGGGGTAGAGTTTTGGGTTGAGACGAAAGGAGGGAGGGTAACACACCGCGATCTTTACCAACACCAAGGCCGGCCGAGCCATGTCCGCGCGCACGACCGACAGTGAACTACTCCCACCATCAAAACTTTCGGAAAAATCAATAGAATACGAGAAAAGCCTTTGCAATGGTGGATCACAGATGCGAGTGGAATGTCTGTAGACGCCCCACGGGACAACATAGAGTATAGACCAAAGCTTCACCTCCTCTTTTATTCCCCTCTTCGCTTTTATAACACCCACGCATTTTAATCCCTTCCATAATACTTATCTCCCCACCCTTATCAACCCTTCCGTCATCCACCTGCTTCACCATCGTTTCTTTACACACGTTTATTTTCCCCTTGAAAAAAATTTTTACATCATATATACATATTCCTATTGGAGACAACCTAACCTTACTTGGAATAATAATCATTTTTTTTTTTCTTCATTGAGATAAAGTTACGTAGAAATAAAGACATATTATAATGAATAGATAGATAATCTAAGTATGTTAAGTTGCATTGAAATAGAAGAAAAAAAAAAAAGAAATCAGGGTCTCGACTGTTGGGTCGAGACAAAAGAGATAGAGAGAGAGGTAGAGTGTAAGGAAAAAAAAATGGCGGTGATGTTTGAAAATACATACATAACACAAAGATGCTCTGCGCATGCGTCTTATGATATATGTGAGTGTGTGAAATATATCCGAAGCTCTCACAGATATTCCGACTGGCGCCATTCCCAACAAACGTTCTCTTCAACCAATACTTGTACAGTCATGCTGATACATATGTGTATATTATATGTATGCACATGTATTCTATATCTTGGTTCATCTATCTCTGTCTACGTTTACTGACGTATCTACTTTGTATGGATATATGTATGTCGAAAATCCGCACACGAAGCATTTTAGAGGGTTCATGCGGTCGCTCACAGTGTCCTGGGGATGTTTCTCTCAATTCCTCTCTTCTCTTCACTTTACAGTCACCCCGCACAAATTTTTTTTTCTTTCTTCTTCTTTAAACTCTGCCCCAGATACAACGCATGCTTTGTCAAACTCTCAAGATGCGAACGAGAGAAATCTGGAGCATAAACCATGAATGTATAAGCCTGTGTATGTATGCATCAGTAAATATATACAAGTAATACTTTTAACATCACATGCTCAAAATATATATCTTAATAATATTTATTTATGAATAAATAATAAAATAAAAGGAAAACTGTACCTTGAGGTAAAATTAATTTAACTCATTTGTTTGCATTTCATTGTCAGATTTTGTACAATATTTTTGCTAGTTACGACCTAAAATTTATAAATTTATAACATATTTTTTTTTAACAGGGTGAAAACGATGAAATTTACGAATTATTTATGTGTTCATTTTTTTTTTTGACTGTCTGACTTTATCTCTTCTACCTGTGTTTTTAAAACCGGTCCTTATGTGTGTCTCTCCATTGTTGAGTGAACTGCAGGTATGTACATATATATTTATACACATATATGTATACCAATATCTTTCTTCTACTTTGATTCTTACAATGTTCGCAGAATCACGTTGTGCAGATGATAAAGAGCTTCAACAGGCGTTTTCATAAAATATTCATGATAAATAATAGTCAAACACAACGAAGAGATCATACATAGAATATATATATATATATATGAATTTGTATATGGTTATATACTATTTTATTATTTTTGTATTATATTTATGTATAGATATATGAAATGAATGGAAAAAAAAAAACATTTAAATATCCTATAAATTTCTATTCAAACACTACATGTGTTTATTTATTTTTTTTCCCCCCTTTAAATGACCCAGGTTAGTGTCATATTTGTAACTACCAGTCAACGCCTCCTCAATCAAAGTTAAAAAACCGAAACTGACCCGACTATTTTCCCATAAATATTTCTTTCAACTCCCCATGGCCTGCCTCACTCTCTCTTTATTTCCTTCCCAAAACCATCATTCAAACTGTGTGTTTGTGTATGTTTATATATACATTTATATATATATTTCTTTCATCTCCCCTGTTTTTTATTTTCTCTATTATTCAATCACTATCTCTATCGCATCATTTTGTTTTTTTTACTGCTCTTTCCCTCTACCATTTTTTCCCACTTGTTTCATTGAAATTTATACGAAAATAATGTCACGTGGTTGAACAATACATTTCACCCCACAACAATGTTTTGATACAGTCATGAAACAAGTGAAGCGTGCTAATTTTTCAATGTGACGGTATGTAAAATAAAAAATTACTTTTGTTTTATTTATTTATTTTTTCTATACTTTTTTTGATTGCACATTTGAGTGGTTAATGACATGTCAAAAAACTTTAACAACCTGTGTGGCACAGTGGGTGTTTGTAAAGTGGGGAAAAAAAAAAAATTATAATAAAAAATAGACGAGTATAAGTTGTTTGTCGGCTTGCGCGAATACTCAAAAGAAAAGAGGGAAGGCGTTTTAAATCCTCCCTACTCTTTTTATTCATCGCGGTTATTTTTCTTGATGGTACGAAAGAGAAAGACACCTGTCGTTGGATACTATCGAGTTCATCACATCGTGGGGCGGCACGAGCCCCTTTTTTATTTGCCCACCGCGCGTTTCTCTCTCCATTCTGGCACTTTTCTACCCCCTCAGGGGTCGCTGCCCTCCTTTTTTTTTTTTACACTATTTTTTCTACCTTTTTCTCTCCCTTACTCTGCCGTTGTGTTCATATTCGGAATCGTTCGAGCTACCGACAAACTTTTATGAATGAATATTTCCGAGCCAAGTGTGAGCGAAAAAGTAAATTCCCTCTCTGTGTCGCCCCCTTCTATGTATATGCCATTATAACCAGACAAACGCGCTCGCGTTTTCATTCATCAGTTTTTCTCGTTTTATTTTTTCGCCCCCGTTTCATATCTGTCTCTTTTTGTTCTCAGTCTCCTCCTTCCCATTCTCTTTTTACACATTTGTCACTTGCGCTATATGTAGTGTGTTGCGAGTTCGTCTCACGTGTTTTTAAAATCGTTCAATTGTCAACAACACATGCGACAATATGTTTTTTAATATTAACAAGTGACAAACATTTTTTTTATAATTATATTTCTCATTAGTATATAATTTATATTTACCATTTATGAATTGAATTAGTATTCGAGGTCTTGATAAATTTATGAAATTTATTTTATTTCAGAACTGAAAAATGATCCAGTGATTTTATCGTTTTTATTTATTTTCACAAATTGAATTCAATTATGTGTCATTACGATATTTCATACGGAAATATCCTCTTCGTGGATCACGACTAGTAGGTAAATTGCAATCACCACCGATATATGGCAGACCAGTTCTATTTAACTGCAATAAACCCGAGGGAACTGGCATACATCCGATCAAACAATTTACATATTTCAATTCATTAATTGATAACGGAGTATTTATGTACATAGTTTTTTGATCCATATCTACACCTCGTAAAATTCCTAAAATCATAAAAAATAAATCACATTGACATTTATATGTTTATTTTTTTTTTTTATATTTCTAATTTATAGTGATTTAATATAACTCACCGAAACCATAACACGTTGTTAATGGTAATCGTATTAAAATTTCTGGATAAGACGGCTCGCTCTCTTCAATCGATTGTTCTTGCTCATTATCTGAATCGATTCCGCATAATGCAATGATATTTCCATTCATTACTGATAAAGCGTGTGGCGTCGTAGTGTGCCCCAATGATAATTTAACTGCTGAGAAAGGCACTTGATATGGTACAATACCGTTAATATTCATTTGAATATTATCGCTACATAACGTGGTATATTTTCGATGTTTATTTACTTCACTTAGATAAGCAAGCATGGAGATTTCACGTTTTTGATGCGGTTCAATGTTCCACATTTCTCCGAGAGCACTTTTAATTTCAGCTTGACTATTTACAATATGGAGTTGATAATCAACAGCAGTTTCCTCAACGTTTTCTGATGAGTTTTCCCATGCTGCCCAAGTATCATTCTAAGTATCAACAAAAATTTCCAACATAAATAAATATCATCTATGGATTCTATTGAAGAAGAATAAAAAATTATTTTATATTTGTCAATTTTTTTTATCTTACCTGATTATTTATAATTTCAGGGTTCAATAATTGATCAAAATTATTTTTTGTACGCTCAGAAACAATTTGTATTACGTCTGTAGGTTGAATACTTTTAATAATTGATATAATAATATCCCAACCAACACCACGAACAAAACCTATTGTATTTACAATTACTGGCATTTGTTTTGTGCTTAAATATGTATTTAAAATTTTAACCAATTTTTTTAGTCCATTAATGTACATTGATAAAGAACGAACTACGTCGGTACTGCCTATATAAATCTGGTGGTATGGTTTTTGAAGATGAGTGAAATTTGGTCCTAATAATGGACGTTTTATTATATTCAATGAAATACATCCAGGAGGTGTAAATTCAGATTGACCAGGATCAAGATCAAGCACAATAACATTATCGAATTTTTCCAATATTCGATTTACAAAATATCGTGTTGTCGTAGATTTGCCAACACTTTTACCCCCGGCCATTACAACTCGCAGATTTTTATTATTTGTTGGGTCTTTAATCAAAATTTTATTGGTCGTTTCGTCTATGCCAGTAAAATTCATAGTTTGTTTCTCCAAACTATCGCAGTAAATATATGTTTGTAAAACAATTTCTGCTCTTTTTATATCTGACCAAGAATAATTTGATACATCATCAATTTTTGGAAAGAGTTTATAATTACAATTCATTTCAAAAAATGTCGTTAGATTATTCTCAAAATTTTGCATTATTATTACAGCCCAACCTGCTTGAAGATTATTTATATCGGATTGTAATGCATTTGTCACATTGCAATCAACATTATCTGTTTTTAATTCATTCCAAACGTTTGATGAATTGTCAGAAGAATTTTCCAATGTTATTGCTTGAATATTGACAAAATTACTGCCACTTGGTGAATAAACATCTATTGGTTTTATTGTATTTGACTTTAATAAAGTTGTTCCATAAATTGTTACACCACCATACAGTACTTTAATTTTTAATTTTCCATGAAATGCAAATTTACACTGAGGTTTCATTATGCAAATAACTTTGTTTCTTAAACTGTAGAAATGTGGCAGTGAATTCAAATCTTTTTTCTCTGATATAATACAATTTTTAGTAGATTCAACATGATTATTTTCATCCACATCCATTAACTCATTTATTTTATTAGTGACTTTAATTTCAGTCAATTTCGAAGACTTTTGAATTGTTTCTTTAGAACCAATAGTTTCTGGAATGATAGGTGGACCAATTGTAATTATTGTTTTGTTATTAACTTCATTTCTTAAAACATCAAGTTTTTTAATAATTTTCGACTTTGATTTCTTCATTTTCATTTTTACGTTATTATTATATATTCATATATCAAAATAATTTAATTCCCAATCACATATATATATTAAATCAATTAAATATTCTCAACAATGCCGACCACGTGTGTTTTTATAACTTTCAACAATGAAAAACGTAATTCGTTTTATCTGTGAGAAAATACAATTTGCATTTACAACTTTTTTAGGTTATGTTCAATGCTACTGCCGTGTTCTGTTTTACCGACCATAGAGACACTGTATAAAATATCTAGGAATTGTGTCCGCCATTTTATGCGCGCTCTGCTGTCGTGTCTCGGCCGTAACTGACGCTCCAATACAAGCAGTAGTCCATTTGTACCTGACCTTTATTGGTTTTACCACCGAAATTATGACGGGCTTTAGTGAAAAGGTTTGTATCAAATATTCACGCATTTTTTTAATCTAAATACCTCTATACAATATTGTACCACTGTTTTATATATATATTACTCATAGTTTTTACCTTCTTCGAACGATTTACTCTGTATCAATTAATGTAATGAAGAAAAATTCGTTGTACCATGCGGTTCACACTGCCGCCATGCACGTGTTTGAATAGTCAACTATTTTTTTTTTTATATAAATTATTATTGCCCAAATTTTTCACATAAAATTTCTGTTTGATTTAGTTATATTGATACATAGCATGATGGACTATGTATATATGCCATTTATTTTTATATAAATGTCATTCACAATGGGTTTTTTATGTTTTTAAAATTTTTTTGAGGTTAAGTAATGAAAAACTATTCGTAGGAATTTTTTAATGATGATTGAAATATTAATCGTGTATTTTATTTTTCAGCCCATCTTGATCGATGGCCGTGGTCATTTACTCGGTCGTTTAGCGGCTGTTATCGCCAAAACAATTTTGCAAGGTAACCGCGTCATTGTTGTTCGTAGTGAACAATTGAATATCTCTGGAAACTTTTTCAGGTATGGAAATGTCTGAAATTTATGTTTAACTAAAATATATTGATGAGAAATAATTTATATACATATGGCACAGAATGATTAAACATTACCTACATTATTTGATGTAAATAATGATGAAATTTAACTATTTGATGAGATATTTTTTTTTATATTTATTTCACACCAATCTGTTGGCATTAGATAATATCTTTATGAATTTTTGATTTCAGAAATAAATTGAAGTTTATGTCATTTCTTCGTAAACGATGTAATGTAAATCCAGCTCGTGGACCTTTCCATTTTCGGGCTCCCAGCAAAATCCTCTGGAAAACTGTTAGAGGTAAATTTTAAAGCCAATTTATTCTTATTTAATTCTTATTATTTATATGATGTATAAAAAATTTACCTACATTAATTGAGTTCTATGAGAAAAATTATCTTCTGAATATTCTTTCAACTTTTGATGATCTTTTTTATAAAGTCTGAATTTTATAATTATTTAAATTTTATATTAGGAATGATTCCACATAAAACGCAACGAGGCAAGGATGCATTGAGGAGATTGAAGGTTTATGAAGGATGTCCACCACCTTATGATCGTAGGAAACGTCTTGTCGTTCCTGGTTGCATGAGAATCATATGCCTGAAACCTGGCAGAAAGGTAATATATCAATATTAATTCAATTAATATTTTGTTATTCCATTAATCCAATTTTTTTTTCTTCACTATGATGGTATGGTAATTTGCGCCTGAAATATGAATTTTCATTCAATGTTGATAATTTTTTTAACTGAGTTATTTTCTAGAAATTGTTTTATATCACAATTTTTTATTTTAATATTGTATATCATCATGAGAATATATATTATTTTTTAGTATTGCCATGTGGGTCGTCTGTCCCATGAAGTTGGCTGGAAATACAAAGCTGTTGTGCGTACCTTGGAGAATAAGAGGAAGGTCAAATCTATTCTCGAAGTCCAAAAGAGAGATAAACTCAAAGTAAGGATTGAATTATTTTTATTAATAATATATGGAATGTTTTTATATAATTCGTATTGTTTACTAAACGAATATAAATACTATTTTCAGAAACTTACCAAGGAAGCTGGAGAAAAGGTCGCCAAAATCGCGACTCCATATACCAACGTCATCAATAGTTTTGGTTATAATTAAGTGTATGACGATAATAAAGCCTTTTAAGGTAGTTCTATGGTGAATTAACTTTTCCTTGATCCTCTACTTTTTAGTAATTTAAAAAAACAAAACAATTATTTTTATCTACTTGAAAAATATAGAAGCTGTACGTTGTTATAGAGAACAATTGTAGCCAAGTTACATCTTGCTTAAATTAATGTTTGCAATTACAATTTTCCTCCTAGTATATTAATTAATTATTTGTTTATGATGAACAATATTACTTCATTTCATAATAAATTATTTTCATAGTTTCCAATGGTATAAAATAAATACATATTTCAAATTGTAGATGGCTCTATCTTCGACATAACCACAAAAAGAGAGAATAACTTCCTGTACACATTTTGATTAATCTTCCTATACATGAAATGCGGCTATATTCACTTAAATGTAAAAACAATTCCCGGGTGTTTGTTTGACGCTGTGAATTTCTTTCTTATTTTTATATAAATAATATCGCACAATAACAAATCAATAGAAACAATAATGTAAGTAATAACTAGTTATTTAATTTGTTATGTATATTATAATTTAAAATATATGGAGATAGTCTATCTATAGAGCATTTTTTTCTCGACAACATAACCTATTTGTCGATATTTTTTTTTAATATTTTAAATAATTTTAGGGCATCTCTCGCTAAGCCAAAGTCTGAAATGACTCCAGAGGAGTTAGCAAAACGTGAAGAAGAAGAATTTAATACAGGACCACTTTCTGTTTTAACACAATCAGTGAAAAATAATACTCAAGTATTAATCAATTGTCGAAACAATAAAAAACTTCTTGGTAGAGTTAAAGCTTTTGACCGGCACTGTAACATGGTATTGGAAAATGTTAAAGAAATGTGGACGGAACTTCCTCGCACTGGAAAAGGAAAGAAGAAAGTGAGTATTAATAAAATTATTTTTAAAGTCTGTACTCTTTTTCGTACAGTATATTAAATATAAAATTATAAACAAATGAATTAATTTACAGGCAAAGCCAGTAAACAAAGATAGATTCATCACAAAAATGTTCCTTCGTGGTGACTCTGTTATTTTAGTCCTACGAAATCCATTGGCAACTGCATCAGGAAAATAATTTCCATAGAATATTTATACTTGTCTTTTTTTTTAAAATTAAAATAAATTTAATCTATATAATTTAATTCACAAATGTGTATTTTATTCCCACCAAAATGATTTTTTTATTCACAGTATTGAAATCTTTTATTAATGAAAGCAGAATATTAAAAAAAAATTGTTGTAGTGTAACTTTATGTATTTATTTTTCACGTTACAAGCGATGAATTAATCTTTCTCAGCGATGGCAGTAAGATGTTTATCAATTTCAGCTTCCGTCAACACACTAAAATAAATTAAAATAAAAAATAATTATTAATATAATCATTAATTAAATTAATATCTTAAATAAAAATATTCACCGGAATTTAGGATGCTTCTCGGACACAACTCCGACTTCAATTTCTGACGGTTTAAAATCCACTGATAAAACTGTGGACAAACAAGTTATAGCCAACTGAATAGTTTCTTCATAATTATAATTTTGTTTCTTTTTCAATTTCTTCTCTAAATACGAATTGGCTTCGGTTTGTCTTGCACCAACAGATATCGCTTTATATCCACAGAAATAACCAGCTGGATCAGCTTTGTAAATAGATGGACCTTTCTCTTCATCATATGCAATCAACATCATTGAACAACCTAATGGTCTCATTTCAGCATTTTGCGTATAAACTTGACTTATATCGGCAACTCGACGACACAATGTATCAACTGGTATTTCATATCCAAATTTGTATTTAAAATTAGCTGCCTCATAACGTGCACGTTGGACTTGCGATTTGCTGTCCGCTAAAACAAATAGAAAACAATTAAATCAAAGGATAATTCGTTAATTGTCGTTTATTTAAATGTACTATTTTAGTTACCAATCATGCCAGTCATGACACATCCAATATTTTCAGTAAGCTGGAATATATGCGTAACGCTGGAGGCATCGAGTAACTTATCCTGATTAACAAAAATTAAATAATACAATTAATAAAACTTTTTAGCATTTATATAAAAATATTTTTGTTTAAATTTTCTTATATTTAAGGTTATACATACGGGTACTTTCTTTTGTGTGGCAAAAACCGCAGTATCAACACCCTTTACAGCAACAGATGTAAGACCACCTTGATTGATTGCTTTAAAAGCATATTCTGTTGGGAAATAAATGAAAAAAATAATAGAATATTACTTGGGTGAATAAGTTCAAAAGTGCAGATCACGCTATGTCATCCTATACACAAATCATCTAGGTTATACTCTAAAAATATTTGACATTTGATTATAAAACTTGATTGATACTAGTAAATTAATGAAATAGATATATTTATTTGTTACTTGCCTACTTGATAAAGTCGTCCTTCTGGCGAAAAAATAGTAATATGCCTGTCAAAACCTGCACTACTTCCTCGCGACATTTTTGCCGAATAATATAGTATATATTGTGTTCAATCTTCAATAATTTAATTGTATTGTAAAATGGGGAAAAGATGGCGGTGTTAGCTTTTCGCTTATCGCGCTCTTTCGGTGGATTTTATTAATACAAATTTTTTTTTCTCTGTGACAAAAAAATGTTCGTTTTTAATGGCGGTGGATTTAAATAATATTCCACGAATTTTACAGGTCATTGAAAATTTTCTAATTTGTCAAGTCGAAAAATTGAAGAACAATTATTAATTACAGAATTGGTATTAACAATAGAATTCTTTATATATGATAAATGTTGATATAATTATTATTTGTGTGTTGATTTATAATATTTATAAAGTTTATTTTATGTTGTAAATTAAGGTTAGATAATACATTCAATTAAAAAAATACTAATGTCACGATAACAAATTTTTTTTTTCTTTGGGATTTACTCTGAATAAATAATAATTTGTATCTTGAATAATGATGGAATCAGTCGCAGATGGAATTGAAACATTCAATCCAACAGGTATACATATTACCAAATTTAATTTCATGATAAGAAACGCAATTCATTAATATATTTATTATTTTAATGAAAGATCATCAACATATTCGATACAATCCATTGAAAGGAGAATGGGTTTTAGTATCACCACATCGTATGAAACGACCTTGGGGAGGTCAAATGGAATCAACAAACGATGAAGAATTGCCAGAATATGACCCACAAAATCCATTATGTCCAGGAAATCCACGAGCTAATGGAAAAGTAGGATACAATATGTATTATATTGATATTTAAATCTATTTTCTTATTTTTACTGATTTAAACTTTAATATTTTAGATGACACCAAAATATGAACACACTTATTCGTTTGTTAATGACTTTCCTGCACTGTTGGAGGAAGTACCAAGTCCACCCAGTTCAACTGATGAATTATTTCAAATGGATGCTGCACGAGGAACTTGTAAAGTAATGTGTTTTCATCCAAAATCAAATGTAACAATTGCTTTAATGACAATTGAAGAGATTTCAGAAGTAATCAAACAGTGAGTAATAATATTCTCAATAATATTATGATATCATAGAGCGTTATGCTAATTTCTAATGGTATATATTTATTTTTCTGTCTAGATGGATCAATGAAATGATTGAATTAGGAAAGAAATGGACGTGGGTGCAAATATTTGAAAATCGTGGAGCTTTAATGGGTTGCAGTAATGCACATCCACATTGTCAAATATGGGCTAGTTCATTTTTACCTTTTGAAGCTAAGAGAAAAGAACAACATCTTTTAGAATATTATTCCAAGCATAAACGTCCGCTGTTGATTGATTATGCAGAGAAAGAATTATCAAAAAAAGTATTTATAGATTTAAATTAATTAAATATAAACAAAATCATAGGATTTTTTGCTTTATAATTTTGTAATTTTGCAGGAACGAATTGTAATTGAAAATCGTGATTGGGTTGTTGTTGTGCCTTTCTGGGCAGTGTGGCCGTATGAAACAATGGTGCTACCAAAATCACAGGTGTCAAGAATCCAAGATCTTACGGCCAATCAACAGGAGTCACTTGCAGTTATAATGAAGAGGTTATGTACAAAATATGATAATTTATTTCTCTGTTCATTTCCATACTCAATGGGATGGCATGGCGCACCAACTGGGCCAATGATTAATAATGACACGCAACATTGGACATTTCATGGAATTTATCTACCGCCATTGCTTCGTTCAGCAACAATTAAAAAGCATATGGTTGGTTATGAATTATTGGCACAAGCCCAGAGAGATTTGACGCCTGAACAGGCAGCAGAAAAATTACGTAGTCTCTCTGATTTACATTATCGACATCCAGAGACAAGTTTGGTCTCTGATTTAATTGCCAAATATAACTAGTCAAAAACGAATTATAATAGTTATGAATGAATAAGGAAAATAATTATTTAGGATGATGTGCTATAGACTTTTGAAATAAAAAATATATATTTGTATATCAGATCGTTGGAATTATTGTTAATAAATTGGAAATGTAGAATCAATTTTTTTTGTCCATGAGTGAATTCCACCAACGATATCTTTAATTCTGCTTGAATTATTCAATGATTCTTTCAGTAATTTCGCCACTCTTTGCGAGTCATTTCCACGACGGCATAATATATAAACTAAAAATAATTAATATTAAAATTATAGACAAATTAAATTATTATTTTATTATTAATTATATAAAAATTCTAATTGAAATAATTCACTTACCATTGGCATCATTTATTTCTTCTAATTTTTCAGTTATAAATTTCTTGGTTATTTCTAGGCCTCCTTGTTTTGTTATTTCAACATATGGTATATTTGTCGAATTTTCCAAATGACAAATTTCAAATTCTTCAGATGATCTCACGTCAATTAACAAATGCGGTTCGGAAGAATTTTTAATATCTCGATATTCTTCAACCGTAATTCGTTCGTCATTTTTGAGAATATTTAAATTTGGATTTTTATCATTTGCTTTGCTTCCACAGAATTGCTCATAATCTAACAATTCATTTATAGTAGGATTATCGCCACAAATATCACAATTAATTTTCTTCTGACGTAAACGTACAGTTCGAAACGTCGCTTCGAGACCATCAAAAAGCATCAATCTACCAGCAAGAACGCCGGGCATATTTAAAATTATTTTAATTGCCTCCAATGCTTGAAGAACTCCAATTGTTCCAACCACTGTAATAATATAAATTACATAATATTTAATATGTACAAAATTTATTTATTATTCAATCTATAATTCACCTGCGCCTAAAACGCCACCATCACCACAATTAGTTACTGTTTCTGGCGGTGGAGGTACTGGAAAAATACATCTATAACAGGGTCCATTATTAAAATTATAAACAGTCAATTGTCCTTCCATTTTCAATGCTGATCCTGATATCAATGGTTTATTATTAAATACACACGAGTCATTTAATAAATATCGCGTTGGAACATTGTCAGTGGCATCAATAATTACATCATATTGTTTAATTATATCCGAAGCATTTTTGCTATCAAGTTGAATTTGATATGGTGTAATTCGAATATTATTATTTAGTCTGAAATAATTTCATAAATTAATTTCATCACAATCTTTTTTTTTTCTATAAACTGATAAGTATGAATAAATTTTGTTTTTAAACCTACTTCTTCAGATGCTCTGCTGCAGCATCAACTTTTGCTAATCCAATATCATTAATAGTATATAATAATTGCCGATGAAGATTATTTATTTCAACAATATCATAATCAACAATTCCAATGTGTCCAATACCAGCACCAGCTAAATATAATGCAGCAGGACAACCTAATCCACCAGCGCCAACAATCAGCACTGATGAATTCTTTATTTTCAACTGACCTAAAAATAAATATATTTCATCTCTGTAAAATCATAAATTATTCAAATACTAAATAATAAATCCTAAGTAACAATAAAAAAAAAAACCTCGAACGCCAATTTCTGGAATAAGAATTTGTCGACTATATCGTGATATTTCATTATTATTTAAACCATTTTTCTGTAATATTTCTTTTTGTTGCCTTAAATTTTTTAGGTTATCTTCTTTAACCTTCAAAATTATACGTAATGCATCAATTTCGCGTATCAATTCTTCCTCAGACATTATTCAATATTATTATACATATAAAATATAATATCAATATCACAATTTCAATGATAAATGATAATTATTCCTTCAGAATATCAGGTAGAAATCATAAAATAACAAAACACATTGGAGTATTGGACCACAGCCGGAGCTTTATCAATTAATCATCATTACATAAATATAAAGTACGTTCGCCATTTTAACTAATGCAAACGCGCGTAATTCGAAATATCTATTCTTTGATAAAATAATTCGTTCATATATCACTGCATATTTGCCTGCTAAATTATTGTTTTGGATCGAGAGAAGGTCATAAATAATAACGATATCAAATACATACATAAATGTCATATTGATCGGTTGAGGCATTTATTGTTTTTCTTTTTTTTTTTTCCTTATATATATATACATATACACTCATTTTTATCATCAGAAATTTGAGGTTTTGTCACATATGTTTTTACTCCTTGTTAAATCGAGTCACATTTTACAGATTTCATGTCGAATTTTTCACAATAACGTTTTATGATAATTTTTTTTTTTTTGTTATATCGTTATATTTTGAATGGCATTACATCAATCATTCATTGGGTTATTGGTTAGGTAAGGTATAATGGTATTTTTTTTTCTTTTTTTTTTTTCATTATTCATTATAGTAAAATATACACATAATTTATATTTATCATATTATAATTAATGTATAATATCGTATTGATATAATATATCGATTTAAATATCAACAATTCAAGTTAGCTACAATAATAGTATCATACGCTTAAGATCCTTTATTTAAATAGTATATTGTTATTAACAATGGGAATATTAATAAATAGATAAAATTTAGAAATAAAAAAAATTAATAAAAATGTTTGGAATTTATATAATCAATTATTTTGAGGTTAGAATTTTAATTTTTTTTATCTATTTAAATTCCGTTTCATGATTGTTGTTGTTTAATTTTTTTTTTTATGAGAGTCGACATTATTAAATAAAGTAATAAATGTCAGTAAAATATAATTAATTAATAAAATGGTGTACTATTATAATTAAATATTGAATTATAATTATTAGTGATGATTTAATTTTTGTCGAACTAATTAAATAAAGGATCTTTTTATATTTTATATAATTTCTGTTTCTTTTTTTTTTTTTTATTGATCATGGGTAGTTTATCTCAAAAAATTTCTATTTAGTGGGAATAGGGATCGATTGACATGTTAACTCTTGAACTTGTGGGTTCAATTGATTGTATCATTGTACATTTTGTAGACAATTGTTGTATACATTTTTAATTTAAATATTTATTCTTTTTTTTTTTTTTCATTTATTTAATTTTTAGCATATTCATCATCATCATCATCATCATCATTATCGTTATGATAATTAGTAATCATTTTCGATTTATTATCATTTTTTTTTAAATGTTCAATCAACTTTTTGTTAATTTCAATTTTTTTTTTCTTGTAATATATTAATTATTATTAATTTTTTATTTTTCAAGAGTGACTCTGAGTTTGCAGCGGATCTGTAGCAATTTAGTGAGCAGTCTTTAGATGAAGTAGTTAATTATAAATTTAAACCAATAAATTATCGAAATGGACAAAAAAAAAATAATAAAAATTTTTGATTTTTTGGAAATAATTTTGAAAATTAATTTAAAAAATTATGTTTAATATTTAAACGGAAGCTTGCAAGTTTGTCATTTTATGAAAATTATTAATAATTGACGACACAATTTTACGGTAAATAATATTGATAGATTAAATCGGTAAATATTATTGATTAATTAAATTAAAAATTGGTTTATTGATTGTTGCAAGGTATTAAATATTAAGGGCGGAAGATGAAAAGATTTTTTTTAATTATTCTCGTGCATTTTTTTTTTTTTAATTTTTTTTTATTTCCAATTTGCCCTTTTCCACATTCTTCTCTAACACACCAGCAATAATCTTACATGACACTTTGAAATGGTATTCGACAATTAATTGCTATCATCATATCTTAAAATTTAAATATAAGTGTGATTGATTGACATAAATATAAATATATTTATACAATGGAAATAAATATATATATAAATATATTTATATAAAACATCGTTTACATAAATCAATTCTATTCTATTCGCCTGTTTTAAACGAATATACATACATTAAACATAATAATATATCGGATAATGAGAAATATAAAATGTTAATTCGTTAATTAGTAACAAAAAAAAAAATTTCTTTTTGTGTTTTTTTATTTTATTTTTTTTTTACTGGGATAATTTTGTAATGAAAATTAATAAATAAATGTCTCTCTCATTATTCTCCGGATAGTGTAATAAACATATAAACCAGATGAATAATATTAATTCTTTTAAAATTTTTATTTTTTCAGTTTTCATCGACTATTGTTTAATTAATTTGCTTAAACATTTTTTTATTTTCATTCGAGGCGACCAACTGTCATTTTTTTTTTTTTCATTATATCTTTCCCCACACAATCCCTGTATTTCTTAAATCTAAATAAGCAGGTACATATAGAGACAGGTCTTCGGAATTTTATTCAGATAATTTTCCAATCGAAAAATAAATTTTCACAGGAATAAAAAATTTGAATTTTTTTAATACACAATGAATTAAAAATTTATTATAGATAAATAATATCCAAGAATTAATTCCCCTGAAATAAATAATCTTCAATATAATTTAAATGAGCATAATTATCAATTTTTTTAATTTTTTATTTTCATTTATTTTTTTTTTTATTTTTCATCTTGAGCTTATTCGCATTCAGTTTATATATAACTACTGTTGCAAATTTTTTATTTGCTATATATAACTTGTTATTCCCCTTGCTTCTTAAATTTTATTTCTACATAATTCATCAGTTTTGTGTTTGAATTTTCGAGTAAATATTTTATAATCCCAAAAATCCAAAAATCAATTCAAATACTTTAATTTATTTTCCTCATCTCATTATTTTATTTTGTAATTTTTTGTTTTGTCCTCTTCCTGCATAACATTATTAACATTTATTAAGAACAGTATTTTATTTTATTGATTATTATTTCATCTCATTTTATTTTTAATTGTTTTTTTATTTTTTTCATCGCGAACGGTAAGGTATTAAGAATGATCGAACGTGTGTTCTGAAACACCCTGTCAAGATAGGCCACCAATCTATAATAAATACTATACATAGAACTAGAGTTTTTTTTTTTTAAATAGAAATTAAATTTTTTTTTTTTTTTTTTAAAAGGAATTAAAAGTTTTTTTTTTTTTCATTAATAAACAACCGAGAGATTTATTTATCCATGTTACAAATGACAATGGTGATGTGCATTAATAATCTCTCAGTATGAATGATGTTATAGAAAATAAACTTGTGCTTTTCGTATCCAAAATAATATCTATTCATTTTGTCACCCATATATTATTAAATATATAAATATATATATATGTATATGTATATTTATATTATATATACATATAAATACATACATATATATTCACATATATACATGCACTGTCATTGTTTATTTAAATTTTAATTCCATATATTTATTTTATATGTTGAAAATAATTTTGTTTACTTTCAAAGATTTTATTTTTTTTTAATTTTTATTATAAATTAAATAATTTTAAATTGTTTTTGTACAATTTATTTTTAATTTATTTATGCATTGGGTGTGATTAATTCAATGTGAATGGATTAATTAATTTTTTTCTTAGAATTGAGATAACGTAAAATTACTGAAGTGTTTTTTATTCCATATCACACCAATTTTATTTTTACTCAGGCCTTATTATTTTTTTTTTATTATTATAAAAGCACATATCAGGAAATTAATTAATATATTCATTAATTGACAGTGTTTTGATGTCGTATGAGTTAAAAATTTTAACAAAATAATTAGTGCGGCATTTAATTTACATGACGAGGATTTTTTGATTGAGAGAATTTTGACAAATGCGCAAAAGTCTCATAAAAATTACTCTCAAATGGGAAAGTATTTTTAATTTTTTCATCTTTATATTAGGCACCGATTTCTTTTTGTTTCACATCGTTTTTTGTCATTGGATATTACATGTTGTTGCAATAATAACGTACGATTGGTCGCTCGAGAGAAAAATAATTCTATTTATATATTATCTATTTATTTATTTCCTTTTTTTTTTTTCTTCTTCATTTTTTTTTCTTTCATTATTTGCACATTTATTTATTTGTTTAATTGGACAGTTATATTATTTTAATTGCACTTAAAATTAAACACATAAAATTAAATATTCTCGAAACATAATAAATTAAACCGGAGAATACTTAATAATAAATAATAACAAAAATAATAAAATAAAAAATAGTAAAGTGAGTCAAGATGAGGGATCCAAATATAGAATCAAATCCGCTACATTCACCAAAATGGCGAAGTGAAAATTAATATATTTTTTTATTATTCATTATATATTTATCATTCATATTTATATTATGCAATATGTATATATTCAATGCATTAATATTTCCAGCTCCTTAATCCATTGAACTTTCCATCCAAAAAATGAATCTTCAAAATTTCCATCAATCATTTAATTAAATAAATAAATCATCGGTATTATTTTATTAATAATTAATTTTATTAATAATTATTTCTTTATTTATTAATTATTAATAATTATTAATAATTATTAATTTATTAATTATTAATAATTATTAATTTATTAATAATTAATTTTATTAATAATTATTTCTTTATTTATTAATTATTAATAATTATTAATTTATTAATAATTATTTCTTTATTTATTAATTAATAATAATTATTAATTTATTAATAATTATTTCTTTATTTATTAATTATTAATAATTATTTTATTAATAATTAATAATTAATATTCATAATCGAATAAGAGAGGCGAAACAAATGATATTTCTCTTCTTCTAACAACCCTACGATTTGATTAATATTTTATCTATTGAGTTATTAAATATATATATTAAAAAATAAAACAATAAAAATAAATAATACAAATTAAAATTAAAAATAAATTAATAAAAAAAAATTTAGTTTCGCACTCTCTATTGTACCATTGTATTTTTTAATTTCTTTTTTTTTTTTTTCAAACACTCGCACATAATGTGAAAACTCATTTATATAATGAAGATGTTACAATGGGGATTGGTGTAAAGGACATAATGTATTGTCGTATGTATATAATAAGAATGTGTATGCACATACCGCGTACACTCGGTGTGTCAGTCTGTATAATCAGTCAGAAGATAGCGCCGTGTCAATTGCAAACTATCTGATACTCATATTTGTTTATATTATTTATTGATAATATTTATAATTATCGGAAAATTAAATAACGTTGCGCAGATATGTGTATAGAATTATTATTTATATACACTTTAATAAAACTTTCATGTCTCAATTTATTTTTATTTAATTCGCAACGATTTGTTAAACAATTCACAAAGATTTGAAATATATTATTTGTTTATTTTTTTATAGGAATTTTTTTTTTTTTTTTTTT
>JAQQBS010000002.1:19111523-19133802 GCA_030347275.1 Microctonus aethiopoides
TTTTTTTTTTTTTTTTTATGTTTATACGAATATATTTCGGGATTTTATATTCGTTATGAATGAGAGTTACAATACAGTTTGTCAATGACACGGCAGATAAATAGCTAAGTTATAACAAATCTAACTCAATAACAATTCTAATATATATTTAATTAAAATGCAGTCAACAATTACCCATCCAATATTTTTTATCAAGCATATTTAGGAATTTCAATTACATTATAGCGTTGTAATTTACAATTAATTTCAAATTATAATAAATGGCAAATTAATGGCGGAAATAAATAATTAATAACGAATATTGTATAAATGCTAATTTTTTTTTTTTTTTATTTTTTATTATTTATGAGGGTTGAATTATTTTTGTTTATATTTTTAATCAATTGTTGGGATTTAGTAAGTAATAATATTTGATATAATTCAATGTTTTATGAATGAATTGAATTTTTGAAATAATTTATAACATTTTTTTTTATCTCTCGAGAATTTAATTTAATTTAAATTATTTAAATTAATATTGGGTAATTAAATATTGTTACTTTCTTCGTATTAATTACACACACCACTTGTCAAACCGAGTCTATATTTTATTTTATTTTTTTTTCTCATCAAATTTTATGTGACTATTCTAATTTTTTTTTTTTGACTAATTAAAGAATGAATCTAACAATTTTGTCACTAATTGGAATTTTTTAAATGGGAAAACAAAAATTAATATAAGCAGCTGTCATTTATTAATGGAAAGCCTGAACAAACCCTGATTTTTTTTGTGCTACTATCACTTGATCGAACTTGATTTTAGGTATTGTAAACCTATACACTTTATGCTATAGTTTAAGTCAACAATTGACTTTAACTAATAGTAGTATCGAACTGTCGAGTTTCAATCGAATTTAAATTTCTTTCGTTATTTATTTCACTTTGCGCAGCAGCAAAAAGATTTTTTTTTTTATTTCAATTTATTATGTGTATTATTTTCTTTTTATTTTTTATTTATCATTTATTAATTCAAGTATTTTTCACTGTTTCAATTTTTATTTATTTATTTCAACTCGTTAGAAAACTACGTCGTTCTCTCATTTCCACATGGATTAAAGTTGTTTTGCTAATTATAATTCGCTTTAATTATACTGAAATTTAATAATCTCAAATGTGCACTTTAATATAAATAAAATATTTCTGCAATTTCAATTTTATTATATATATTTCTCCTTATTTTAATCATTTGTTTTGTTTCATATCCTTATTCAAAATTTTATAAATAACGAAAAAAAAAAAAAAAATTAAAAAAAAATAAAATAAAAAAAAAATTTTTATTTAATTTTCAAAAATTTGTTTTTTTTCTCTCTCTCTCTCTCTTTTTCTCTTTCATGTTATTTTTTTTTTTCATATCACTATTTCCATGTCATCACAGTCGGAATAATCGAGTGATATTTTTTTATTTGATTAAAATTGTTTTTTTGATAAGCGCTCAGTTTTTTTTTTTTTCTTTTTTAATTTTTACGTTTCACCGTAAAGCACAAGCATATTTAATAATGACAACTATTCAAAAGTAGAACCAAAAAAAAAAAAATTTGAAATAATCAATGAATTTTATAAATTTAATTTATAAATAAAATATTAATAAAATTATCAAAACTCGCAATAATTGTGGCAAATATATAATTGAAATTTTAAATTTTCAAACCCACGAAAAAAATATAATATCTCTTCCTCAAATAATGTCACGTAAAAAACGTGACACATAAGATAATTACAATTTAGAATCCACGCTAAGAGAATTTATCGTGAATATTATTAAATATTTTTTTTCTTTTCTTCTATAATTAATTAATTAATTAAAATTGATTATTTGACAATGCAGGAACCATTTACGGATTAATAGTATCGTCAGTGCAGATTTAAAAAACCTACATCAACAACACATGTAAATTTTATTACCATAAAAAATTTAATCACAAAATTTCTTGTGGCTCAGGATGAACAAATTCTCTTGCTTGTATTTTTTTTTCCCTCCCATTCGTTTACTATTTATAGATATTTTGTTCATCACCTGCGTACTTCGTTACTGGAGACTCATTTAATTGCCTTTTCATATTTATTTTTAATATTTAATTTCACATTCGATCGCAATAAATTCATGGTCCAATTATTTTTTCTTTAATAATTACAAATTTCAAACTAAAATTCATCAAATAAATTTTCTTCATTAAAATCATCTGCCCTGCCATTATTATAACTTATTATTATATATTATTATTATTAATATAAAATATATATTAAATAAAATATTTGTCTATTTATGATATTTTTATCAAACATAAATGAGAGAAAATTTTATATTAATACTGAGAAAAAAATTAATCAAAATATCTCATCATAAATGTCGATAAATTTTATTAATTATATAATTATTATATCCACAATTATTTTTAATGTATACACATATATATATGAGTATGATAATTATATTATAATTACGGGGAATAACAATAATGTTGAGTATAATTGTTGGAATTATTTGAAATTTTCTCGTTTATTAAAATTCGTTGAAATAAAAAAATATAATCTCACGAAAAATTTCAATTTATTTGTCACAATTATTGTTAATATATAATTATTTATTTATTTATTTGATAAAATAAGAGATTGTAAAATGAATTATTTTGAATATCAATGAGAAATTAATATAGAAAAATCTTTACATAATAAAAAATGATGTTTAGTTTCTATAAATGTTGTCCAATGCTAATCGAAGTGATCGCATTTATGGACGGAATTAGCTTCGGCCTTCTTTAATTGATCGGCGACTTTACGGCTACAACGTGCATTGAAAGTGACCTTTAACAATAGAATTGACGTAACGACTGTATGACGAGTCGATTGAATATATGGAACAGTAGGCCATGAGAAAAAAAGTTGTATTGGATTTTTTTTTTTCTTTGCATTGTTCAATTGTCATTTGTTAATTTATTATAACGATGATTATTAAATTGTATTGCTTATATTTATACAAGACTTTTGCGCATTTGCGATAAACATAACATAAACAAAGACCCGAAAAATCCATTTCATGTAAGAATAAAAGAAAAGAGTAATAGAAGAGAGAGAAAAAAAAAATATGCAAACAAAAGTTCGGTCGCCGACCCGATTGTTTCAAACTATAGCTTTCATCGATTGACAATTTCTTTTTTTATCAACCTTCTTTCATTATTTTCACTTCTAAATGTCATTACTAGATCCACTTGTGCCTATATATTACATATAAACAGTCTGGACATGGCGCGCGACTGTTCACTTCACATTTGCAAACACGCAATGTTAATAATTTATTTAAGCTGTCTACGTAAGTCCCAGGATATTTACTCAATTGGTGTATTATATCTATAGATAACTTCTTTTTTTTTTAGTATACAAGAGTGTCAATCGGCATTCTGAATCATTTTACGTATAGACAAAAATAAATAAGACAAACAAATACCGAAAAAAAAAAGAAAAGAAAATAATACAAAAAAAAAAACAGACAATAAAAAAGACAAAAAAATAAATAAATGTTATATTCATATTTATAAATTATAGCTAATATTTCTTATGAATAAAACACTTCATTTGTAATTCTCAAAATCAACCAATCAATCCGTACATAAAATAATTTTGAGAAAAGATAAAAGAAATTGAAATAAATCGTAAAAAAGTTTGAATTAATTTTTTTTTTCTAATTTTTTTTTTTTGTAACACAACGAAATGAATCAAAGTTATTTGTAAAATATTACCGAGGGAGTTCAATGACCCATGACAAATGTTTGGCAAAAGAAACTGAAAAGAAAAAAATATTGGTAATAAATAAAACTAAAAAAAAAAAAATAAAAAAAATAAAAAAAAAATCTAAATTGCATTTAGGTTATAAAATAAAGGAATAAAAATTGATGTCCAAGTGCACCAACGGGTTCCATTATTATATATACATATATATATCTTTCTTTAGTTTATGAGTTTGGTTCGCAAATTGAAATTGAGATTGCCGCGATCGATGAAATTGTATTTGCCAATGGGCTAAACTGCCATTTCGTGTAGATTCTCGTGTCGAATGTGCAAAACGAAATACATACACACATACACATACACACAGACATCCCTCTATACATAAAAAAAATTATACATACATATATTTATTTGTAATATATGAGCAGGGAAGAAATGGCTGCGTCGATGGTTGGAAAGGGTGATTGTCATGTATGAAAAAAAAAAAAAAAAAAAAAAAAAAAAAAAAAAAAGAAAAAAATAAAATATAAGAGTGGGAGTGAGGACGAATCAGAATAAGAAGAAGTATATGTATGTATAATATACATATATATATATATGTATATATATATATTATACATATGTATAAAGAGGGGAACACGATCGAAAGTATACGGATCCCGGGTCGTTGCCTTCTGTAACTGTTAAGGGAGGGAAATGCAGTTACATAAAAGTAACGAAGAAATATATAAATTGATAGGGTACTCGCGCATTTTCAAACCCTCTTCATCTCTATCTTTATTCATTACTCATATATATTTTTATCCCGTAGTGTTCCCAATGCGTTCGTTGTGAGTTTTACAAATATTATGGACCGAAAAGAGGTTTGGTAGTTTGCCAATGTTCAATTTTCTGAATTTATGTATGTATCTGTATGTATTCATTCATATACATTTATACACTTGCAGAACTATTAGAGCGCAACGTGATAATTTTTCAAACTGTCAGGTCTAACGAGTCGATTGAATTTAATATTTGTGCTTGAGAATAATTTAAATTGTGAATTTTCAATTTTAATTTTGTGTACTTTTTTATTTTTCATTTCTCGTTTGTTCAATTCATTTTTTAATTATTAATTATGCTGTTTATTATTTAGAGATAATTTTGATAATTTATCTGCATTGTAATTGAAAGATATTTTATTGATGGTAATAATTATTTTTTTATTAAAAAGAATTTTATAATTGAGCTTTGTAAATTATTTTTTTTTCATATTTTAATTTTGTTTTTAATTCACTTTTATTGCGAATTTTTTTATTTATTTTATTTATAAGTTTTCATCGTTTGTTATTTGAGAATATATTTAATCGCAATGAAAAGCGAGAATGTAAATCGTACATTGTTTTTCGAGACTTTATAACAAATCAATAGAAGAAATAAAAAAAAAATATATCCAATGTGATATTCATAATTTAATCAACGCTGATTACCAACCAATTTGTCTGAAAATACTCTCTAAATCTAATTATCTTTTCCACGAATAAATAAAAGGAAAATAAGAGAAAAAAAAAATATTACACAAAGATATATAATAATGTATTTTAACAAATTTTACTGCCTCATACAAACCCCCTCATTGTATTTTTGTTTTTTGACTATAAAGTTCAGACTGGGGTTGAAATGTTTCGTTGAAACGAAATATATATATGCGTTTGCCACCAGGGCAAATTTCGAGGACTTAATTTTATATACATGCGCACATAAGTTGACTGAACTTATTTAATTTCTTGATTAAATAGAAAGTTTATCGTTAATTATGTAAAATCAACGATTACTTTTGAGAACGGACATTCATGTAAACTTTTATCGTTAATTACGAATTTTATTCTCTTCACTTTATATTCTTATGTAAGTATTTCATCAGTAAACAATTTAATATTTTATAATCATCCCCCTCTCCTGTCTCCTTTACTCACCCCTCCCAAATATTTTAATTATCATTAAATTACGTAATATATACGTAATTTCGACATTGATCGAGTTGAGATTATTATTAATAACAGAATTAAATAAATCCTATATTGAATAATTTCAAATCCATAAATGTCAGATGGGAATTTTGCAAGAGATTAATTTGTATATGTAATTTTAACAATAATTGGAACACACATCAAAGAAATATTTGTAATTACATTTTCAATTGAATTATTTCGAATGAAAATTAGATTAATTAATTTTTTGTTTACTTATTATTTTTTTTTTTGTTTTTTTTTTTTTTTTTTTGTAATTTTCTTTGAGCTATACGTTAAAGTAGAGATAAAAAGAGACTGTGGAATAAATCATCGTTAACTTGCAAGCGAAAAAATATGCTTGTTTTTTTTTTTTTTTTCATGTCATTACGTTGATTACGTTTTTAAATGTTGCATTTGTTGTTTCATTTCCATAGATAATTTAAATTCAATTTTATCTGCTCATCATTTCAATACGATAAAATGAAGTTGTAGTCGAATATAAAGATGTGTGTGTATATACATTGATATATATTTATATATATGCAAATATATTTAGCGAGCTCTGACCCACCGCAATAAAGCTTCTGCAAGCACATCCAGATGCGCCTTCGTCTGAAACAATGACATTATTTAATAACATATTTAACATTTATATAACTCTAATATAAATAACATTGTTATTTTTTCATATCTATTTCAATTTATCATTGATAAAAAAAAAATTAAAATGTGCATAAATTTAAAGTGAATTTTTATTTTTTATTTTATTACGTGACAACTTGACAAGAGTATATATTTAAAATCCCCTGACAAATTGAAGTAAACGCGTGGGTGGAAGATTGAAACAATGAAAAATATGTTGGAGAATAAGTGAAAAGGGTACGATAATGATCAGACATTGTAATTACTCACGGTTTTGTAGAACATACACGACTGTCGATCTTCATCCTCACCCAATGGACAATCAAAAAATCCATTGCACAATACGTGATCATCAATGCAACGATATCTGCCCATTCGATCAGGTGTTGGACAGGCAAACCTTTCCATTCCATCCTCAGACGGTGGGCATTCTGTAAAATTACAAATTTTCAAATCATTTAATAATTAATAAAATAAGATTTTGAATTAAATGGAAATAATTAAATAAACAGAGCTTGGTATTTTTATTTTTTTTATTTTTCACTTGTTATTAATTTTCCACCTGTTATCATATTTATTACTGTATATACATATGTTATACAAAAGGCAACAGGTGAGGGAAAGAGCAATTTAACGATCAATCTATTTTGTAACCCCTGTCATCTTTTTTTCATTTATAAAATCATTGAATTAATTTTGCAATTATTTATATTTAATTATGCCAGTATAAAATTAAAATATTTCGATATTTGTTATATATATAATGTATATATATATATGTATGTGTATATTGTATATGTAATTTTTTAATTAATTATTACTTTATAATTTTAATAACAAAAAAAAAAATCCAATTTATAATCCAGGTGATTTTAATTATCATTATTTATTTTATGTTGTGGAGAAATGTAATTTGAGTTTGTAATTCAAGGGGATAAAGAAAAAAAAAAAAAAAAGAAAGTATTTCACACGAAGATATAATGAAGAATTTTATAGTAGAAAATATTTTGAATGATATACCAGCAATGGTTCATTAACAAGATTAAAATAATTCCTGTGGGTATCGTTTGGGGATCATTATTCGCGCGTAAATTTCCATTAACGTAATTATCAACGTTATTTTACATGTTACATATGTATATGGGTGTACAACACCTCTCTATAGTCAGAATTTATTTGTTTTTCCCCAAGTGTTATTAATTATAATTATCACAAATTTATAAATTTCTATTAAATCACAATACACTTTTTTTTTTTTTTATTTTCATATTTATTTATTTATTTTTTATTTATTTATTTATTTCATTTCATTTATTAATTTATTTTTTATTTATTTATTTATTTATTATTTATTTATATATTTTATTTTTTTTATTTATTTATTCATTTTATTTTTTTTATTTATTTATTTTGTATTTATTTATTTATTTATTTATTTATTTTTTATTTATTTATATATTTTATTTTCTTTATTTATTTATTTATTTATTTATTTATTTTTTATTTATTTATATATTTCATTTTCTTTATTTATTTATTTATTTATTTATTTTGTATTTTTTTATTTATTTATTTTTTTTTATTTATTTATTTATTTAATTTTATTTATTTATTTTATTTATTTTATTTATTTATTTATTTAATTTTTTAATTTTTTAATTTTTTTTATAATTCACATAAAAATGTAAAAGTTTTTTAATTGAATTATTATTATTGATCAATAAAAAAATATTTTATACAATTTTATAGACTTCGTGAGAGTTTAATTAATTCTACTGAAGCATTTTGAGAAGTAGAAATAATTGATAAACATTCTATTTTTAATGTGAGAAAGAAATAATCGAGGTTATTTCAATCATTTGCTATACGATTTAATACTATCAACTATAATTTCATTATTGATTAGATATTATTTATTGTTACATGAAGATTCTATATTTATTAAATTCGATAACATAAATGCGCAGATAATACACGGAAATATGAAACTAAACTGCATTTTCTACAGGAGTGGATAATAATTGGTAACCTTAAAATAGCTAATAGTCACGCAATGAATGATAAAAGCTTTACACGAATATAGAAGTAGTCGTCGCTTCGTCTAAAGCTCTCTCACAACTCAATGAAAGTGCACTTACTAATTTTATATTATTTATACACGAACTCACTTCTATTTATTTTACTAACTAATTTCTTATTTTATTTTCAGTCGTTCAACAAAAAAAAAAAAAAAAAGAAAAGACAAATAAAAAATCACACAGAGTAAATAACAGAAAGAAAATAGAGAAAAATTCTGAGAGTAAATATCGAGAGCATCTGAAATAATATAAAGATTTTTTCTCGTCACTATTTTTCCATTTATTTTTTACACTATTCATCCAACGTTTCTTTAATGTAAAAAATTCTTTGGTTTATTTGTATTTAAATGAACGAGAAAGTCGGATATGATGAAGAAATAATTTCCATTCTAATAAAATATAAAAAAAAAAAAGAAAAAAAAATGAAATGGCTTTTAATTATTTTTAATCCTCATTTTCTCACTCGTATTTATAATATTGAATATCGATAACCAATTCATCTCTCACCTAAATACATATGTACGTATGTATTTATATGTATATACATTGTATTGTACAATGGCACGCCATTAATTTTACTCAAAATTGCATGGTACATTTCTACTACAGGTATGACGTTAAATGAATTGTCCATGCCACAGGTAGGTGGTGAGCTTTTTGACTGGTCGATATTCTCTATATTTAGACTGCTATTTATTCCATTTCGTCACCTCCTGCTATATATCGCTTTCATGAACAATAAAATTCCTATGTTTAAATATGAATTTTTACGAATATTAAACTCATGGAAATTTTTTTTTAAACGAATAAATAAATATTGGAGATTAATTTTATTTTTTTTTTTATTTTTTCTATTTCTATATGTAATAATGAAATTTCCAGGAGATTTGTATATACGATTGGACAACCCGAACACTATGAGGAAGAATAAAAATACAAGAAGGAAAAGTCTGAGGTAAGTAAATGAATTTAATATGATAGAAAAGCAAAGAGAAAATATAGAAAGAGCTTTTGTTGGATTACGTACGAATAAAGTTTGTTAGAAAATTCTTGAATCTCAAAGTTTATATGCAATATTGAACAATTGGAATCACCTTGGAATGAAACATTTCAACATTTTCTATAGGCATGAGTGTGAATTTATATAGACACTTTTGTATTCGCATTTTCTTTTGCTTTTTTATTTTTATTTGAAGTCACTGAAATAGCTAAAATTTATTTATTTTATATTTTTATATTTGTATTTTATATTGTAAGGAAGTGACACCTTTTTTTTTGATTGTTAGTTATACTGTGGAATGTAGCGTGACTACAGTTATAAATAACTTTTATGTAATATGGTTATGTTTTGTTTTTAAATCGACTAGAAATTAATTAACGTTGACTTTTTTTTTAAAAAAATACAAAAATTACATTTTAATATCACGTAATTTTTTTTTTCTTCATTATTTTATATTTTACTTCATATTATATTTCAGTGGAGGTTTTCAAATTAAATATTCCCTATCGATCTAATAATATCATAAACCAACAGAAAAAAAAAATTCACTTCAATTCACCTCAATGTTTATTATTATTTTATGTTCACTGGTTTTGTGTTTATAAATATGTTTATTATGATCCATAAAATTGCTCGCGTGTTTCGTCTACAGCAACACGAAGAGAAAAGAAGTTTTAGGTTGTAAAAAAAAAAAAAAAATCCATAAAACCTGTCGTAGAAAATATTGAAAATGCACCATTTTATTCAAAAAATAAAAATATAAATAAAATATTCAACCTAAAAATACTAAAATCAATAAATTAATATAACAAAACGTGAAATCAAAATTAAAATTAAAATACGAATTAATTCGTAATTAATAAATTTCTCTCTGAACAAATAAAATTTCGATTTTCATTATTTTTCCAATAAAAATTTATTATACAATCCCTCATCCAATATAAAAATATTTCCTCAATATTTCATTGAACTCTTGTGCAAGATTAAAAATTTATAGCGATAATTTTTCATAGTAAAAAATTTCCTGAAAAATTCTTTTACAATTGAGCCAAAGTAATTTATACATTATATTAATTTAATCTATGTATATTGTATATGTACATATATATTTGTTTAGTATATATATATATATAAGAAGAAGAAATGAGAGGGAGTGAAAACAAATGAAAAATCAAATTGTAAAGTGAGGGAAAAATAAAATAAAAAATATAAAAATGTAGCGATGCTATCGTTGATAATAAAAGCTCTTTCTCAATGGGATAGTGCTCTAGTTTTAAGAAAATTCCCGGGCGTTTCCGCCGCCCAGCTCGTCTTTCACGTAGTAGCCTGCGAGACGCCACTGTGACCTCGACGTTATCGTTGAGACTCTCCCCGAGATTACTTTGTCCTATAGCAAAAGAGTGCCTCTGGCAAAGGCAAAGACACCCTCTAAGAAAGCTTTTATTTTATTTTTTTTTTTTCGCATCATGTACACCTTTATTATATATATGACGCAGGAAGAATGTTTATTACATACATATGTAGGTATAGATAATGCAAGGATCGGTGAAATATTATTGTATATGTATGTATTTATATGAATTATATTTTTTTAAACTTTTTTTTTTCCTTTTTGTTTTGTTATACACAAACGCGATTGCGAATTTATGTATTGATCGTGAATGTATTTGAATATCACATGCTGTAATATATAACACTGCTGCGCTTTCATTTGAGTTAATTATCTGTAATTTTATAGCATTGAAACGTATTATTTAGATGAAATTACATGAAAGATTTGAGGTTTAGAAATTATAAAATTGTTACACGTCAGTATAAACACAAAAGGAATTTTATTCTTAAGTCTTAATTATATGTATAGTTTCTTTTAATTTATTATTGCGCGTGTATAAACAAATGGATTAATTAATTAATAATAGTATAGAGTATTATAAAGCTACAAAGCTAATTTAAGAATTTAATAATTGTGTAATTAATTAAATTTTCTCTTTGGATTTTTGTGAATTTTATTTGTAGAAAATAATTATAAAGGATTATTATTTCTTAACGATGGAATTAATTATTATTTAATACGTTACAGAATTATAAAATCAATTTTTTCACATCAATTATTATTGATACTAAATATAAAAATGGATAAATTTAAATAACTATTTATATCCTTCACGATTTATTAATAAAAATGTCAGGGAAATTATGCAAATCAATATGATGAATTTAATTTTAACTTCATTCATTATTGGAATCAAATTGATTTTCTCGTTAAAATTATCTTCATTAAATGTTTTTTTTCTTTTTTATTTTTTCCTTTCACAAGACTTTTATATTTATCACATGATCTTATTCATCGAATGTAACGATTTAAATTATTTAGTCTTCAGCAAACATTAATTTAACGACTTCGTATTGAATTTTATTCAAATCAAGTTTAAATATTTACAATAAAAATGCCACGAAAAAATGAGTCAAATATACATACATATTTATATATTTACATACCAATACAATGGGAATATAGGTCAATTGAACTGCGCAAAAATTTATATTTTACTAAATTCAATAAAGGTTTTTATAATAAATGTGGGCGATTATCATATTTAAATCTTGTTTTCTTTAGATTCCCATTTTTTTTTCAGTCATGAAATATTTTTTAACATAAACATAACTATCATTTATACATATATTTATACATAATTATGATTCAGGAGTTCATAAACATTGAGAACACGATTCATATCGACATACACTCATGATAATAGGACAAACATACTCCAATAAATTTTCATTTGAACTAACAATCCATGAACTATGACCTATACGTTAGCTTCATCAGCTGGCTATGACACGTACTCACTCACACATACACACCCCAATGAATATGCGTGATACAATACATACAAGTCACAAGCAAGTAACAATTAAAATTATCTCAATAAAAAATAATAAATTATATTACTATTAAAAATCGCGGAAAATAATCAAACAAATAAATAAAATATATCAATTGAATATAAATTCAAATAAAAAAAATTCATGCTCATTTTCTCCAACTCCCTATGAATTTTTAAACCCATAAATAATTCAAATATAAATATCACCAGTCAAAGAAAAAAAAAATAATATATAAAATGCGAGGTTGGAAAAAAAAAAATCTACATTCTCGATAAACCGTAGTAGTCTGGCACTTGTGTACACACAAGTTCAAGCACTATCTAAACTGTCTAAAGGCAAAAGGGGTTGAATAGAAAAGTGTGTGTACCTATGGAAAGAAGAAAAAAAAAATAAGAAACATGAAGAACACACGTGGGACTTATGTAGACACATATTGCACGAAGGAGAAAAAATATATTGTGAAATGCAGTGAGCTTTTTGTTGGCAGTCGACTGGGGTTACCTCACGAGTGCAACGGTCGCTTAAGAGCATACATATATATAATACATACAAGTATATTACCCTTATATGTATGCCTTCTCCTCCCTTGTCTTTATACATTCCCTTCCAATACTTGTATCAAACTAATTCAAAACTCAATGATTTTACAATCTGTCTGAGAATTCTTTTCTCTCTTTTTAATTAATATAATTTTATATGCTGATTTTATTTATTATTTTTATATTTATGCTATGAATTAATTTGATAATGTTTAATAATATACTCATCATAATAAATAAATTAAAGGAGAATAAAATTAATTATTAAAGTTGAGATAATTTATATGAAATAATTTTAATTTATAAATACTCAACATTTGTATTTATATTATTTGATTAATTAATTTAAATTGAAATAATATTTGATTAATATATGTATTTTCACCTCGTTTCTATTGGCTGTGAGAAATTTATTTGAGTTGATTATTAATTATTTGTTTAATGAATGAAAACTTTTTGTCTAATATGATTTTGTAAAGGAATGCAATTTATTTATTTATTTATTTATTTATTTATTTATTTATTTACTTACTTACTATTTAATTGAATAAATATACTATTGGATTATGTGGAATTATTTACTTAAATGTATTTTCTGATTTATTTTAATAAGGTATTTTATTTGTCTACATTATAAATGGAATTAAACTCAATTGTTCAGTTACAAATTCAAAGTTTGCCCAAACTCTTTACATACAAATGCACGCAGTAGTTCTAAAAGTATTTAAATGTAATACTCTTGGTTGTCATAAAGTGGGTCAAAGGGTGACAACGTGGGCGAATATAAAAAGTATTAAACAAGAAAAAAATCGCTAAGAATTTAACATTAAATTACTAAAAAAAAATACGTACATATATATGTGTTTTAATAAATAAATAAAATTCGAAATATATACATATATATAATAAATAATAATAATAAATAATAATAAATAATAAGTAAATAATAAAATATAAAAATTAATATTAACAAATAATAATAAATAAATAATAAAATATAAAAATAAGTAATAATAAATAATAATAAATAATAATAATATATAAATAATAAATAAATAATAAAATATAAAAATAAGTAATAATAAATAATAATAAATAAATAAATATTAAATAAATAATAAAATATAAAAATAAATAATAATAAATAATAATAATATATAAATAATAAATAAATAAATATTAAATAAATAATAAAATATAAAAATAAATAATAATAAAAAATAATAAATAAATAAATATTAAATAAATAATAAAATATAAAAATAAACAAATAATAAATAATAATAATAAATAAATAATAAATAAAATAATTAAAAAAATGACAAAATATTGTAGATTTAATTCTTACATATACATAAATGTATATGTATATGTAAGAATTAAATCTAAAATATGTTGTCATTTTTTATATTTATATTAAGTAAACAAATAAACTATTGTATTTTTTAATCTGTATTACCTTTTATCTAATTTTTCTTTCACTCATTATTTTTTTTTTTCTGTCATTTTTTTTTTCTCATCTCACTGTACATTTTTCTATCTTTCATGAAAGAAATGAAATATTCATTTGAACCTCATTGCTCCCGACGGTCATTAATTATGTCTAACATTATCTCACACTCACGCCTGTGTCTTCATTATTTTTTTTTCTTTCATTTTTTTATGTACTTATATACGTATATATAAATTTTTCTTTGTTCATTTTACTACTTCACTTCCATACGAGACAGTAAAGAAAATAAATAAACATGAATCGTGTATGAAATATTATGTTAATACCCCTGTGAGTCATTGAAATCAATAAAGAGATGTAAGAAAATTTCCCAATGAAAATGTCTGCATAGAATATTATGAAAAATACCTAAGGAATATTATTCATAAGAAAAATCCACTGATAATACATTGCTACATACACAATAGCTTTACTCAAATTTATATAAATATAAATATAAATATAAATACAAATATAAAAAATATAAATATAAATTTATTTATCTCTATTTTCAAAATCAGAATTTTTTTAGTTTTAAAAATATTTTGAAATATGAATTACAAAATAAAATACTTATCCTGAGGAAGGAGCTTTACTATCAAGTTGGTATTCCTGTGATTTCTACTATTTATTCAACACATTCAAATGTTCAATACTTTTCTTCTGTATATTTCTGTGAGTATGGAAATAAAATGTTTCTCATTCGTTTTCTCGTAATATATCTACGTCCTGTGACACTTGCAGTCATGACAGTACACCACTATTATGATATATTCTTTTGAAAAAGTTTTGTTATTCATCCAGGAGCTATAAAGTTATATACATATCATATGCAACATTGTTTCATATTTATTTAACACTGATTTCAATGTTTTATCGCGTATTATATAAAGTACATTTTTTTTTCTTTGTCGTTACTGTTTAAAATTATTTCTTTATTTTATTATTTTATTTATTTCCTTTTTTTTTTTTTCTTCATAGTCATCTCACGTGGTTTAATTAACACGCAAGTAAAAATGTCACGCCTACTTATTGTTATTTTTATAAATTTTTTCCTCTCCACAAAGAAAAACAAAGGAAAGCTTTAATGATATCATAAAATATCAACGTTGCATATTTTTTTTTCTTTCTTATATCTATTTTTTTTTTTTTTTTTTTTTTTTTTGTTGCTCTACTATTCTTAAATGTATCTACCCACGGTTCTGTTAACTTTCCTGTTAACATCACCACTTTTTTTCTTGTGTATCTTTTTTTTTTTTATTTCTTTAATGTCTTTGAATATCAAAGCACAATTTAAAACGATGATTATTATCATTGACACTGGTAATACGATGCGTAAATTGAAGAGATTTTTTTTTTCGTGATAAGTATATGATATGAAAAGCAACAGGTGTTTGTGTCAACAATCCTAATAAAATTACTTTGTAAGTAATTTACTTCTTAAAAAAAAAATATACTTGCAATAAAAAATAAAAAATGTTAGTATGAATTTATAAATAATGTAAAGAAGAAATATTTTGAATTAATTATACCTTCTTTTTTATTTATATAAAATTAATTAATTATCTATCTATCATGACAATGTGTTCTAAAATTATTACTACCTGTTCATCAACGTGAAGATAAAAATCACCTGTAAATATTGTGCTTTAACCTATAATAATTATTCATCAATTTATTAAATATATATTACTGATGATAATTATTTATAAACTTGTATATACTCTAGTCATTTATTTAAACTGAATATTTTTATCTTGATAAATATATATTTAATTTCTTCATATTGTTATTGTCATCACCACATAATTAATGAAATATTTTATAATGATGAATGATATTTTGTTTTTTTTCTTTACTACAAACAGCCTCGAAGAGGGATGAAGATAATATTGTCATATTTTTTATTTATATATCCATGTGTATATTAATAATTATATTTATACATATACGTGTATATAAAAGTAATAAATCATAACATGTGTGTCCTTATTCTTGATCCATTATCGGCCTATCATTCATATCGACAAGATCCCATTGTTTATCGTAAAACAAAATCCAGAAAAGGAAAAAAAAAAAAAAAAAAAAAAAAAAAAAAAAAAAAAAAAAAAAAAAGAATAAAAGCAAGGAGGATTTTATGTCGATGTGAAAATATCAGAAATAATTGAGATGTCAATACGTCTTAAGAAAATGAAAATATAAAGAAAAAAAAAATAAATAAAAGGAATATAATATTCATATAAGAAATAAGAAAACTGGAGAAGTAAAAATGGGTGATAAAAAATAATAGAGTCGTTGAATTTTAGTGAATTATATGTATAAAAATATATTCCTATAGAATGTTAGCTGTTTTATGGCAGTAGATATTAATAAAAAATTTACAACAAAAACCCAAGTACTTTGTCTGCATATCAGTATTGTTCTTTCTCCTCGTATATTCTCGTAACGTTTTACACGCCATGCTAATATACTTATACACCCTTGCTATATATACTTAGATGAGAACTCGTGGGTTGAAGATCCGTTTACCCAACGAGAGATTCATCCGGGAGGGAAAAAGAGCTCATTTTCTCTTACTTTGCGTGTGTCTTTCTATCTTGCTCTATTTTATAGGACGCTGCTTGTCAGAAGACCTTTATGACTGTTGGATATATTCCATGGCCGACATAAGCCACCTTGAAACGATATCAAATGAGAACCCGGTCATGTGTCAACTATAACTTTATTTTTTTTCCCCTTGAAAATTCACCAATATAGTGATAGTAATACCAAGGGTCGAGATAAAATGACAAAAGCTCAAGGGAAATTGTGAATATACCTCGCTCTCTTCATATATACAATAATATCAAAATACCTACATATACATACAGATCTACTGTATTTCATTAAAATCCAACTACGTATATATATTTTAATTTAAAAACTCATCTCAATAAATAATTAAACCTACAAATTGTAGGTCGAAATTTAACTGATTCATAACATATCCAACGTGTATTTAACTATTCTTTTACATGTTCAACTCTTCCTAATCATGAGGAAGTTGTCTTTTACTAATCCAACTCCTGAATCTGAGATTTGTCCGTAGGTAACGCATTAAGAACTGGTTAAAATATCATTAGAATAGAACCTCCATTACTATTCCAACCTGTATACTAGCAATAAGATTACAAATGTAAAATTTCAATTCGAAAAGTAATATAAATAAATACATGAAACTAACTCACCTATTTGCGGAACGTCATACTGTCGATTTCCACGAGCAGCTCTCAGCATAAATTGCGATGCGATACCACCAGGTGATGAGACGCCTGGACCAAGTGACGGCGACGATGATTGTCCACCAGGTTGCTGCTGATGTTGCGTCGTTGACGTCGATGTTGATGAACGCGAATCAATCATACGTCTTCGTCCTGCTGTGGCCTGATTTCTTTTACCAATTGTTCTTGCGTGTGCTCTAATAGTCCTGCTAGGATATCTCATCTCGTTCATTGTGTCCACTCTAAATGGATAATCTTTATCCTCCATAGACCACAATGACGATGAACTCTTATGAGATCCTGTTGTCAATTCATTTTCTTCGTCATTTAATTCACCATTTAAATTATAATAATGATTTTTAACTGATGTTAAATCATCATTATTATTAATATCTATTGAACGTGACAATTTATTAATATTAATATTATTATTATTGTTATTTTTATAATTATTATTATATTGTTTTTGTCGTTGTTGTATTAAATGTTTGCTCAATGAATTAATTTCATCATTGTGAATAATATTTCTTCCACTATTTGGCATAATATGCCGATTTGAATTTAAGGTATTCAACATTTCACTTGTAAATTGATCCAATAAAAAGTTATTCATTCCGCCATGTAAATTATCAAGCTCATTGTCCGGTGGATCCCTTGTATTTTCATCGTTATATACATTCCAATCGGGTGGTAAATCATAGGGTTCGGGTTCTTGTGTGTATCGATACGACGAATCGGATTCACTTGTTGATTCTTTTTTACCAATTGATGTGGCAGTTGCTCCACTACCGCCAATTGGCCGATCAAATGTTTTCAGTCTGTGATCATATCGTGATCTAAATTGTCCGCGTTGATTGTGAACACCCGGACGATTACCCAATGTTAGAGCAAGCCCCAGGCTAACGTAGCTGAACAACCAAATCATTTGACTAGCCATATTTTTAAAATTTTTGTGTATTGTTTTTTTCCACTTTTTTATACAACGTAAATAATGAATAATTATTTGATTCTTCGTTGATATTTTTATCAAAGTGGAAGCTAAGTTTTTTAATATTGATGGTGCCACTGCTGCAATATTGATCTAGCAATTGATTACAATGACGTAAATTGTAATCTTTCAATTTATATTCTGCAATTTCTTGTCGGATATCAAGATTGCTCTCTTGTGCTTGTGCGGGTTTCCCTTGCCTTAATATATATATAACTTTCACCTATGCCAAGGGGACAAAACTTGCCCAGGTTAACCGCAAAATCGATCGTCGCTACGTTTTCACTCTTACGTTTCTTTTTTGTTTTATTTATTTTTTTCTTCTTTCGTCTTCGACGGTCGTCGACGTGTGGGCTTTGTACGTGATTCAAGTATAAAAACGAGGAAGAAAAAGGGATGAATGTTAAGAAAAGAAAATGAGGAAAGTATGAGAAATTCAATGAGGTGGATTTATAGAGAAGTTTTTCAAAAACAGGAAGGATTCGAGCGATGATAGGAGATAAAATCAGAGAAGAAAAATAGAAGACCAAGATGAATAGAAACGCAGCGGATGTGAGGATAGGAAGACTTTAATATCGGAACAAACCCGAGACAGAGAGGGAGAGAGAGAGAGAGACAGACAGACAAAGGTAAGGAAAATAATTCTTATAATGAATCAAGCGTACTCAGTTCCCAATTTTTTTTTCTTTCCCTGTTTTCTATTTATTCCTTATTTTTTTTTTGTCTTGATTTTTCGTCTCCTTGTTAATAAAACTTATTATTTTTCCAATTCAATCACTTGTATGTATATATTATTTTGAAATTCTAATTAAATATTTTCAATTTATTTATATATTCAATTGTCTCCAAACTAATATATAATCAATATTGAAGTGTGAATATTTTCATACGTGTGTCCGTGTTGATTGTTGTTGGAATGATGTTGGTCTCCTGAAATCAGGTTGTTATTTCATGAATATGTCTTTGTTGTTTTGGACACTGTAATCTGGACAAGTGCAAATAGACGTGCGGCCGTGTGATAAATATGCTGATTTCATCAGCAATAAAGTTGACGATGGCCATATTGTGATTGGCGTGCATCAATGCAGAAATATTACAGGTGCAATTTTATGGTGTTATTGCTGTTGTGCGGTGCAAATAATTTTTAAGTGCTCAACTTATACATATAAATTTACATTCATTATATAATAATTATTCATAAAACCTTTTCACAACATAAATACTTTTCACTCATTCTATTTTTTTTTTTCTTCTATAATTTTATTCACTCGTCATTTTTAATTTAATATCACTACTACTACTGTTGCTGCTATTATTATTAATATTTCTTATTAATATCAATATTATTATATCTATTATCTCATACAAATGATTAATTTTCCCGTGATTTTATTTTCTTTTATATATTATTCATCCAGCTACACTTTGTTTTTTATTCCTTTCTCATTATTATATTTTTTTATTTTAATCCTCACACACACTCACTCATCAACACTATTTCTCGCCGACCTACCCTTCGTTACATCTATCTACCCCGTATTAAATTTCACACTCAAACCATCATTCTATATAAACATTAAAAGTCCTCGACATTTTTAAAAATTAATTTGTATATTCACGTCACTATAAATCTATCACTAAATATATAATATGAATTTACTCTGGATATAAATCTATATATGAGTCTATGTGTAGTATATTTCTCTATGTATATATAATATATCTAAATATATTTAAATATATAAATATTCTCTATGTATAATCAACAATGCAACATAACAACGCGCGTTTTTCGCGACGAATAAGGTACTATTTAAATATTTTCTCTATAGACATCTCATTGGACGGTATCTACGCATATAATATTCTTATGTATATATACATATGTGTATGTATATATATATATACCAATATATATGCTGATTTATTATTAATAATTATTATTTGTTTATTTTTTTGTGTGCGTGTATATGAAGAAATATTTTTCTTTTCGGTATTTTTTTTTTTTTTCTTCTGGTTCTCTTCTTGTATATTTAATTTTATTTGTTTATATGTATGTGCAATAATTGTAAGGCTACGTGAGTGAAAAAAAAATGGTGCTTATAAATATATATGTATGGTACATCTATGTATACATATGCTATGGACATATGTAATAAATATGTCCGTTTTACATGCTAAGGCTCATGGTGCGTCATTTATCGTTGCAAATGTCATATTTATGACAATTTATATGCATAGTGAATGTGTACATATGTAAAATGTGCTGGTGGTTCACGTCGATTCAATGCGGAAATATATAGTGGGAATATAATGTATAAGAAAGAAAAAAAAAATATTAACCAATGAGTTACAAATTATTTGTATAATTAAAAGTATAGTTTTGTTGTATAAAATAATTTTATAGAATATTTTTTCAATAAATATTTTTTTTTATATTATTGTTAAGCTTTTGGTGCTATTATTTCATATTGTGCGCTTGGATGATTAATTGTAAATAAGATACCAGTGCTTTTTGTGAAATGTGATAAGATTTAAATTAAGAGAAAAAATAATGAAGAAGATAAATTGATAATTAAATTGTGCGATTGTGCAGCAGACAAAAATTGTAAATTTTGGAGGCGCACGAGCGAGAGAGTGTTGATTTATTGATGATTAATTTGTCGGCTTTGATAAGCCGACGGCCTCAGGGTTTTCCAACGCTCCAAACTACCTGAGGTTACGTTGAAAAAGGGCCGCGTGTGCTTTGGCGTAATCAACAGGTGTCTTAAAAGTGCATAAAAAATATGGCGACGAATAGTGAAAAAAATCATCGAGTGTAACAATCTACACTTTATAATTTATTCAATATACTTTTTGTATATTTCAACTTGGTGCTTTTGATTTTACTCTTATTATATTTATTTTCTTTTATATTTTTTTCTTCATAAACGACAAAGCGTAAATTCCCGTTGACAATTTAGTTGATGTCTGTCTGTCGTTTGATTGCAGAATTCCGTTAATGTTAACGTGAACGTTGACGTACCATCTAGTAATTGTCTTTTTTATTTTTTTTTTTATTTTATTTCTCTTCTATATTTAAAGATAAACGTTCTTGTACTCCATCAAATTTATCCACCTTTGGAATCTAAATTACTCTTTGTGTCTTCCTCTTCTTTTTTTTCTTTATCTTCTTTTTCTTCTTCTTCTTCTCGAATTTTTTCTTCTTCCTTTTGATCCCTTGGATTCGTTTCCTCTGCCGCGTCTTTTGTTTTATTATTTGGCGTCCCAATTGTCGCCAAGATTTAATAAAATAATCAAACCACACTGCTGGAATTGATAAATAATTTATTGTTTCTTTAGGCGTATTTATTCTTCAATTATTCGTTCATCAATCAATCAATCAATCAATCAATTATTATAGCTTGCAGCGTATTGACATTGGCATGAAATATTATTTCAAATACTCTTGATAATTAGCACCTTGCGATTTACTCCTGCACGACGGACCCTTTTTTTATTTTCACTTTAACCTAATTTTATTTTTATTTCCCTTTTTTTTTTGCGCTTTCCTCTCTCACTCGCACGTTCCGATATTTTATATTATTATTCACATTCACCCTCACCCTTTTTATTTTTTTTTCTGTTTTTTTTTT
>JAQQBS010000002.1:19133931-19144612 GCA_030347275.1 Microctonus aethiopoides
GCTCTCTGTTTTGCTCTGTTTTTTTTTTCACTTCTCTCGTTTGGTTTTTCGTAATTTTTTTTTCTTCAGTGTATGTTTTTTTATTTTTATTTTTTTCACATAAATCCCGTTACGATACTCAGCTCAACCACTTTGTACCTCACTTTTCACTTCACTCACGTTGGAATTAAAATTTATTTACCTGTTTCCCGCGTTCTTAATTGCTCTGACATAAATTTAAATAAAAAATTTTATTCTCTGAATTTATTTATTTATTCTTCTACCTTCGTTGAATAAATAAATTGCACTTACACTGTAACACTATTGCATATTATAGCTTCACGAGATATTTCACATTTAAACAATACATATATAATTTTTCACCGTGTTAAAAATTGCAATATCACAACTGGTGAATTTTTCCAATTAAGAAAATTAATAAACGAATATATATTTAGTTGTTATTATTTATCTTTTAGTTTTTCCTTTTTTATTATATTTGTTGGTTAAATTTTGGAATGAGCACACATATAGGCACGCACGCTGCCACTCAACTTGATGTTAAATGCAAGCACGTTTGTGATTATACAATTATTTAGGCGTAAAATAACGTTAGGCTTTGCATCAAAAGTACCTGACGGACGGGTAAATATAATGCTGTTAATCACTTTGATTGATATTACCACCGCGAAATGTTCTTCAAGCACTTTCAGCGATGAACGAAGAAATTTCCTGTATATGGGCGTGTAACATCTCAATTATAGATTCACCCCAACATACAGACTTTATAATAAAATACAATAACAAAACGAAGAATAAATAAACTCATCTGTATAATGCAATACAAGACAGCAAAACTATAATTAATAAATATTAATTGTCTTTTAAATTATCGTTTTTATTTAAAGACAACAATAAATTATATTCCAGCTTCTTCTTTTATTTATTTATTTATTTAATTATTTTATTCTTTGCAGTATTTAATTCACCCTTCGTTACTTGCTCATCTTCATTAACTCTTTCTTCTTATCCTTCTTCTTTTTTTTTCTTTTCCTTTCTATTCTCTCTTTATCTCTTCCTTCCTCGTACAATTTTTCCTTTTGCAATAAAACAAAATTCACCAAACCGGTGAATAAATATTCTGTTTAAATATCTCTTTCCTTCCTCGCTTCCTTTTTTTTTTTTCTTCTTCTTCTTCTTCTTTTTATTTCTTTCAATAAATTATTTTAAACTATCGCGACGCGAGCTTGCAATTAATATATCACCACGGAATATTGCAATTATCTAAAATAAATGAAAAAGATAAAACCGTCGTGTATATTAGCAGAGCGTTTAACTATTGCCGGAGCGATTGAAGCTGATTGTATATTATAAGCTGTGGATCGCAACAGCCGGCAAAGAGAGCTTGGCCGTTGATGGCCGTTTTAGTTATACTTTGGCGCACGGAGGATACACCGCCAGGGCTGCGGGTTTGGGGATGGTGGTGGGTTTTCCAGTTTAGCCAGCGAGCGAGCCGGCTGGCGCCCTCACCAGAACTAACACCCACGCTGCGCGACGCGTATCATCATTTTAATGCGTTGCGCATCCCCCTTACGACTCGCGATTCCACACAGCTTTGTAAATCTATACATATATGTATTACAAATACTTGACAGTTTCCCTTCTCTGTTGCGCCGCGACTCTAAGGCTGCCTCGACGATACTTTACTGCCAACCCCCTTTACAACATTATTTTTCACCCTTCTTCATCCCTTGTATGTATCAATACACATCGTCGAATATTGTATTGTATTTTTTTTTTCTTCACTTTACACATCCGCACTTTTATAGACATTGTTATTAATTATTGTGTGTGAAGTAAATCAACCATCTTTTTATAATTAACATTTATAAACAATTTTTTTGGTTATATATTTTTATGATTTTTTTTTTTTTGTCAATTTAAATTTTTTGTTTTTGTTAATTTTTACACTCTCGTCGTATGTAGATTTATATTTTAATATTTTTTATATGTTTATAATTTATGTTTTAATATTTTTATATATTTTATAATAATTTGAGCAGCGTTATTTTTAATATTATATTGTAAAAATGTGATGTATAAATAATGAATAAATAATGATGAACAAGTAACAATAAATAATAGAATAATGTATAAATAAATATTAATAATTTTTTATAGTAGAAAATTTAAGAAATTTTTTATATTTTTATGTTTTATAATAATTTGTGAAGCATATTATTTAATGTTATATTATAAGAGTGAAATGTATAAATAATGTATAATTAATGTGTAAATAATAATGAAAAAATAATGATAAATAAAAGAATAATGTATAAATAAATATTAATAATTTTTTATAGTAGAAAATTTAGGAAATTTTTTATATTTTTATGTTTTATAATAATTTGTGAAGCATATTATTTAATATTATATTGTAAGAGTGAAATGTATAAATAATGTATAATTAATGTGTAAATAATAATGAAAAAATAATGATAAATAAAAGAATAATGTATAAATAAATATTAATAAGTTTTGATAATTATAAAAAAATTTATTTTTAGAATTTAGGATAAAATTTTTGATAGTTCACGATTGACATTATTATTAATTATTGTGTGTGAAGTAAATCAACCCTCCTTTTTTATAATTAACATTTATAAACAATTTTTTTGGTTATATATTTTTATGATTTTTTTTTTTGTCAATTTAAATTTTTTGTTTTTGTTAATTTTTACACTCTCATCGTATGTAGATTTATATTTTAATATTTTTTGTATGTATTTATATGTGAAATATACAGATATTTTATTTATAATTATTATCATTTATTTATTTTAGTTTAGATTTATTATTAGTTTTGATAATTGTAAAAAAATTTATTTTTAGAATTTAGGATAAAATTTTTGATAGTTCATGATATATAAATTTTGTAGGTCTGTATTATTATTTTATATAATAAGTTACGGAATGTCACGCAACAAAATTCCAATGTTGTATTATACCCTACTGTATAATTAATAATTCGTCAAAATAATTATTTTTAGAAATTTCACTGTGGAATTGCGCTATCACAGTGTGACAATTAATCAACAGAATATTTAATTATAATATATACACATACAGAAATTATATTTATTTATTTTATAAAATACAAATATATATATTTATATTCAATTATATAATTTAATAATTCAATGTCAAATTCTCCAATATATAATTATTTTATTTGTTTTATTTCTATTTATTTATTTTTTTTTTTTTTGTAATAATAAATAATATTTATCTCTTGCTTCTATTTAACTATTTATAGTGTGAGATGTAATAATTATCATCATACAGGTATTGATCATAAGTATTCCAATATTATAAGGTATGACGTCGATATAAGGAAAACATTATTGTAAAGCTGTCACAGTTTGTATCGACATCGATATATATGACCAACTACTACACTCAATGACCGTATTATATTTCATCCTACACGACATGGCAAACTTTCTCAAGTATTATTTGTGCATATATCTCATACAATATATGACAAGCTATTTAATAGATTGAACATTATCGTAGTGAACCTTCACAAAAAGAAGAAAGAAAGAAAAAAAATAAAATAAAATATTATATCGATGAAGAAAGAAAAAAAAAAAAGTTATCAGAATTATTTATTCATTTATTAATTTTTTTTATATCAACATTTATCTCAAATACTTCAATTCTTTGACATTACCAACACTATTTGAATTTAGATTTATATAAATTATAGACAATAAATATAAATGTCTTGAAATTAATATAAAATATTTATACAAAGTTGTATTAAACCCACGCAAAAAAATACATTTAATATTATAAATATTGAAGAGCTATTATTCAAGTGAAATTAATTTATATACATATACTACTGTGATTTAATATAACAATGAATATGTGTTTGTTTATGTATGATAAAAAATGCAGAGATAATAGAAAATTGCAACTCAAAGAATTTTTTTTATAAGCAAAAATTAGATGGATTATTTGTGTATGTTAAAATAATAATGGTTTGTGAGTGACACAGCTAAAAAAAAAAGAGTCTACAGAGGATAAAACGTGTGTAGTTTTCATAAAACATGACATTTAGTTATAGAACATGCGTGGGTGATTTTAGATGGAGACAAAGTGGCGTCAGATACCCATAAATGATAACATTCAATATAAATACGTATACAGTATAATTTTTTTTCATTTCCAACAAATTTAATCTTGCATTTTTTGTACAGTTATATTTCAAAAAAAATAATTACACGAATTATTTGTTTGTTTATTTATAATTGTTATAAGTACACATATGTATAATAATATAAGATTAAATAATTTGCAGAATTATTTTTCAATTTATAATGCCAATAAATTATTTAACTATAAATTTATAATTCAATATTATTACAATTTCTGTAACATTGTTTAATTATTCAGTGTGGTATTGTGACATGTTGCCAACGTTTGACTCTTGATAGAGATGACAACTACAATACCTGCATTGATGGAAATGCGTAGGTACGTAATTTGCACGTGTACATATGTTAAAATACATTTGCAGTATGACCTCATTTATCCATTTCGAATTTATGTCTCGTCAAATATTATTCTATATTAACGATTGGCCTTATAAATAAATGTTTAAATATATGTACATGTATGTATGTATGTATAGATATCTTTACGTTATCTCTATTGTTTTACTCCCACTCATAATGGTAATCCCAATGACAAATACCATTGTTTTCTTCGAATATTATAAGAATCTTTGCCGCACCTATTTTATATTATCTTTTTTTTTTTTTTTTATTATTATTTTATTCTGTGTTTCTCTCATTTTTCTACAAATGAAAGCGAGATGGTGTAAGCTTTAACAGGATTACCAATCAAGCCAAAACGCGTAACGGTCTTGAAAGTAAATCAATGAAACCGCGTGTAAAAGCTTTGCTGTATTTTTTTTTTATAAATATATTTTTTATATTTATTTATTTTTCTCCTCTAAAATTTAATTAACTATCCTTGGTTATATTTGCTTTTGTTTATCATCATAGCCGCGGGTTTTAAAGCGAAAAATTGAGCTTTTTTTTTCCTCTACAGATTAGTTTTTATACTTGTGGAAAGATAAATATTTTCAGAATTATAAAGAAAAGTATCTTCCAAGAATATTTATGTCAGTGTATATTTTTTATTTTGTAATCCGATTGTTTACGTTATTTTTTAATTCAAGTTTACTGTGTCAATGTAAGGAAAAGTCAAGTCAACATTTGTGTATAAATCTGTGAAATATACATTTAATGAGAAAATGTATATTCATAACAAAGCGTAGATGATTTATGAATAAATTTAATGTTTGCCAAATTTACACATTACATTAAATAATTTCGTTTACTCATTCAAAAGAGGTCACAGAGGTCTCCCATGGTCAAATAAAATGCAATTCAATCATCCACAATAAATATATAATTGTAACTTACATATAAATTAAATAAATAAAATAAATTCTTTCGTTTTTTCTTTCCATTTCTTCAGGCCAAGTGTCAAATATTTTACACCCACGTTCAATTTCCGCCCACCATCGATCGTTTTATTATACCAAATCGTGAACATATATACGTATAATAATGAAGAATATATTTATTTATAAAATACAAACATATATACAAACACAAAACTGTGGGCGAATGCAAAAAAATAATATTTGCATTATTATCAATAGAAAAAATAAAATAAAAAAATAAAATTTCGACTATTGATAATATATTATACAATCCCTCTTTGCACTTGTGTTTATTCTCCTTCTGATTTTTCCCTTGCTCCCACCGCCCCTCACATTATACAACAAAAGGAAGAAAAATTCATACAAAAGATTGACCGAGAAAATCTCAAGGATCAAAGTATCATTTATTTTCAAATTTTCTTCTGCTTTATCATAAATACACCTGTCAGACGATTTATCACACAGTAGGATTAATAATAATACTAAAGTAAACATTCATCCCCAGAAAAAAATATGACACTTGGTCAAACAACATGTGTTGAATACTTATTAGCGCCGTTAAATAAAAGACATTAAAAAAAAATAAATAAAAAAAATATTTTGATAAAAAAAATTTTTTTTTTTCTTCTTTCAGAATTTTTGTTTATTTTTATTTTATTTTTTTTCTTTTCGGTTTTTTTTTTTTTTTTTTTTCATTTTTATTCTATCGTCCTATGTGTGTACATTTTATTCATCTCTTTCTCATTGCTAATTCTTCACGAACATTAATTTTGCTCCCATTTTAGGTAATACTGTCACGAACAATGTATAAAGCGACGAGTAATATAATTTCGGCAAACGTCTGGAAGATTATAATAGCTAGTGGTGGTGGTATATGTATAGTGAGACGCTCGGTTTAACACTACAAAAAGTGCCAAGCTCTTTCTTGCTGCTGGCTGACCGAGCCACCGCCTACTACTTGGCCGGGAGATGTAACGTGTGAATATCTATACATGTACAATAAATATACATATGTATATGTATATGTACATAATATGAGCATCCTGCTCGCGTCTGATCCCTCACGTATCGCTATCCCTGGCTCAAGCAAATACTAGCAATCGCCTTCACATCTGATATGGCTTTCTCATTTAAATAAAACACTTCATTATTATTATCGTTATCTCCCCTTGAAAATTTTTTTATGAGTATTTTATAATAATTTGAGCAGCATATTATTTAATATTATATTGTACGAGTGAAATGTATAAATAATGTATAAATAAATATTAATAATTTTTTTACAGTGGAAAATTTAGGAAATTTTTTATATTTTTATATATTTTATAATAATTTGAGCTGCGTTATTTTTAATATTATATTGTAAAAGTGTAATGTATAAATAATGAATAAATAATGATGAAGAAGTAACAATAAATAATAGAATAATGTATAAATAAATATTAATAATTTTTTATAGTAGAAAATTTAGGAAATTTTTTATATTTTTATGTTTTATAATAATTTGTGAAGCATATTATTTAATATTATATTGTATGAGTGAAATGTGTAAATAATGTATAATTAATGTGTAAATAATAATGAAAAAATAATGATAAATAAAAGAATAATGTATAAATAAATATTAATAATTTTTTATAGTAGAAAATTTAGGAAATTTTTTATATTTTTATGTTTTATAATAATTTGTGAAGCATATTATTTAATATTATATTGTAAGAGTGAAATGTATAATTAATGTGTAAATAATAATGAAAAAATAATAATAAATAAAAAAATAATGTATAAATAAATATTAATAATTTTTTTATAGTGAAAAATTTAGGAAATTTTTTATATTTTTATATTATAGTTTTTCATATTTTTATATTTTATAGTTCATCATTTTCTTATTTTCATTTTTGCCCTTTTTCTTCATTCCACACTTTCTCACTTAATTCTTTCTCAACTTGGTTCATTCCATTAAAAATTTTTTTTCTCTCATTTTATTACATAAAATATAATTATTTGATGGTATTTCATATTGTGGTGTAAATATATTCTCAGAATATTATTATCAAAATAAAAATTAAATATTCACTCGTCATCATTATCAATCAACTTTAATTTTCAAAATAATCTCCAACACCATTTGCTTTTTCCTCTAATATTATCACACATTGTGCACACATATACACAAGAGACTCATGAATTGTTTCAAGAAATATTCGTCTACGCATTGCCTTGAGGATTCCCTGCTGAATAAATACATACAATGTTAAAATATATATATATGTATATATTTATGTGTTTAACAAAAATTCCATTCGTCCTTCAGAACTCTCTCATACACACACACACATAAATGTCAAGCGTGCTTAGAAAAATGTAACATGAATATAATCAATTATATTCATGAGTCATCATCTATTTATTTACTTCTCGAAATAACCTCATAATAATTTAATAATAAAACCACTTGAAAAAATAATAAAATCAAGAATTTTAATTTTAATTTTAATTTTAATTTTAATTTTAATTTTAATTTTAATATTAATAATAAAATTTAATTTTAATTTTGATAAAATAAAGTAAATAGATGACGGCTTATGAATATAATAAAAAGCAACAAAAAAAATATTCTAAACTATTATCAACAAAAATAATTAGCAGAGAATATAAAAAAAAATTTTTTTAATTTTAATTTTATTTTTAATTTTAATATTAATAATAAAAATAAATTTCAATTTTGATAAAATCAAGTAAATAAATAATGATTCATAAATATAATAAAAAGCAAGAAAAAGAATATTCTGAACTATAATCAACAAAAATAATTAGCAGACAATATGAAAAAAAAAAATTTTTAATTTTAATTTTTATTTTAATTTTAATTTTAATATTAATAATAAAATTTAATTTTAATTTTGATAAAATAAAGTAAATAGACGACTTATGAATACAATAAAAAGCGACAAAAAAAAAATATTCTAAACTATTATCAACAAAAATAATAAGCAGACAATATAAAAAAAATTTTTTAATTTTAATTTTAAATTTAATTTTAATATTAATAATAAAATTTAATTTTAATTTCCATAAAATAAACTAAATAGACGACTTATGAATACAATAAAAAGCAACAAAAAAAAAATATTCTAAACTATATAATCAACAAAAATAATTAGCAAACAATAGAAAAAAAAAAAATAAATAAATAAAATAAAATAAAATAATTCATTGGCCTGAATAAATAATGAAATTTCGAAATAAAACAAAAGATACATCAGTTGTAGAATACAAAACGAACTTTGCGAACGAGATGTGAATTAACGTATAAGGAAGACGTCAACAATAAGCGTCGACAACGACCACGACGACAACGACAACGAGGATGATGACGGGGGCAAGCGGGTTGCGCTCTTGCCGCCGCAGCAGTCATAGTAACGATCGTACACGGCCTTGAACGATGACGTCAAAACTAAAGAGCTCCCAGTCGAGCAAATCCCGCTCCCTGCTGTCCGCCAACCTCGCCAAGCCCCGGCAAGTCTCGCCCGAATCCTCGCACCCTATATCTGTCCCTCTCACAACCACCCGCTGGCACACCCACAGAGGGTTTGGCTGGAGCAACGCCAAAACCCGGGACTTCATTCATCGTTCGGCAACAGACTCAACATCAACCCCTTCCGCAGTTCTACAAATGTATATTGTATATATACATACATTATCCCTTTCATATTCTCTCACTTATATTTTCTGTCTTTTATTAATCCTTTTCCTTGGATCTTTTTGTTATTTTATCGTCTCACTGTTTAAACTTTTTTTTTTCTTATTGAAAAAGAAAAATAAATACAGTTATGTTTCTTTGAGTTGGACGTATAGATAAAAAGATATCTATTGAAAAGCTACAGCTGTTGTGGGGAATATGTCCTTGAGAAATCGACAGGATACCTATCCTGTTGAATTTTTATTTTTGTCACACGATAAAAGAATATATAAATAAGTTATTGTATATTTTTTTATTTTTATTTCAATTTTTTATAGTAATTTATTTCATTTATTTATTTATTTTCTTTTTTTATTATCTGTGTATTGTTATGTATAAAGCATTGTTATTATTTATGTGCGATAAATTTTAATAATATACATAATAATTGAGTATACATAAATAAATAACAATCGTCGAACTCAATATTAGATAAATAAAATTAATAAGGTTGATAATAAATAAATTATTTAGTCATTTAATTATTTTACATTTATACCAGTAAATTATGTAATATTATATTGAGAAATTTTCCATGTTAATTAAGATAATTCATTCATTAAGTGTAATAATATGTAAAATTAATATTACAAATTAATTTATTATAATTCAATTAAAAATCAACACTTTATAATTTTGTATTATTTTTTAAAATGATTTTTCTCATAGTAATAATTTTACAATAATTTTACAGTGAACCTACTTTCATACACACATGTATATATATTATTTACCATTTAATAAATTGCATCGAATGTAAGTACTGAATTCAAAAATAAATCGCTACATTATTTATCCTACATCTTCATGAGTGACGTGGGAAAAATAGTAGAAATAACCCAATGAAAATATCAATGAAAATATCACTGCAACGTACACTGATAAATCGCACTAGCAACATGAAGAGTCAATCAGGATTATAAAAATATAATAAATAAATAAATAAATAAAATAAATAAAATAAATAAAATAAATAAAATAAATAAAATAAATCATGCGGTTTACTGATAATTAATCACATTAAATATTTCAATAAATGTATAGTATCGTTTCTTTTTTTCTTTTCTTTACACTTTATATTTTATACTCAAATATTTGAGACTATCCCCTCTACAAGAAAGTATAAACAAAAATAAACATACATTTCAATCAAGTCTTAATTCTTAAGAGAAATTTTTTTATACACATAAATGTACGTATACATTTACGAAATGGACGTCGCAAAGTTTTTCCAAGGACTTCCTCATGGTACATCTTGTGAACTCGTTAAATCCCACTCTGAGTTATATATGTATATATAAATGTCTAAATTATATATATATACGGTCATTGAAACTTGCAAACTTTTTTTTATGTCACAATCTGAGTGGCGATGAAAAAAAAATAAAAGAAGCGTAGGAGTAAGCCATTAGTTAAGTGTAAAAAAAAAAAAAAAA
>JAQQBS010000002.1:19148426-19162244 GCA_030347275.1 Microctonus aethiopoides
CTTCAAAATGCTTTTTTTGAAAACTCGATACGACCATTTGTCACTGAGATACAGCCGGTCAAAAAACACGCAAAAATTACGAAAAATTTTTTGACCCTTTAATTTTTTCCTTTAGTGTATTTAATGCAAAAATTACAGGACGACCTCATCATTATAAAAATGTGAATAAAAGTGATGTACCTATACCTATTTATTGATTTATTTATTTTTTTTTCAATCACATTTTTATAATACGTATTTATATACATATCTATAAAATTATATTCTATTAAAATGTGAAACTTAAATTTAGATTCATTTTTATAAATGGAACTTTTGATAATAAAATCGATCCAGATCCATTGACGTAAGAAAAATTGCATGTCTGAATACGTATGTGTATAATAATAAATTTATGTATATATACAGGATAAATGATAGAATGAAAAATGATTGTTTGGGTCGAGATTTTGTGTATCTACATAAATTTGATATATTCACGATGAAACTTCAATTCATTGGTATTCATACAACATGACAATATCACTCATACATTCATGACTCAAAAATTATATGAATACAACGTCGAATAGATTTTTTTTTTTTATTTTATGTAAAGAATCTATTTGATATTATTGAATGTAATATTTATAAATTTTGTTGTTGACAATTATATATTATATGATGTTAAAATGTTTCCATAAAAATATATGTAGATGTATTAATAATATTAATTATTATTGCTTGTTAATTTCAATTAAATTTTGTATATGAAAAATAAAGGGATGAAATAAATTTGTAATAGTTGTGAGATCTTGTGCAATACTATTTTATAATTGCGATGCTCTTTTATGCAGGAGTTATTTATTTTGAAATTTCTACTAGTAGCGCCATTATTGAGATTTATAGGTTAGGTTGAATGTGAATAGCCAATGGCGGAGGAATATATTCCGAATAAGTAAAAATAAATCGAAAATAACCGAATAGAAATGGATAAAGTTTAATACAGCTGTTTCCCACGTGTAGAAAAAATATTAAAAGTGTGAAAATCAGCTGGGGTTGTCGATGAAAATATAAAGATATCAACATGATTCCGAAAAAAAATAAAGTATTGAGTGAATCTGAAATAAAACGACTTGCATCTTTGAAAAAACAAAAACAAAATTTCAAAGCAAAGGAACAAATAATTAGAGATGCGTTAAATATTGTTGATAGTAAACGAAAGAATAAAATAATATTTGATGATGATTTTGGAGAAGGTGATGGTGATAATGAATTTAATGACAAACTTTCGTTATTTAATAATGACGATGATGAGGATGGAAATTATGTAAAATTAGATGAAGATTGTTTCAATGTGAAGCATAAACCAAAGGTAGTATTATAAAATATTTGTTATATATATTTGTTTAATGTTGTTTATTTATTAATTAAATTATATTTGTTTAGTTTCAAACTATTGGTGGTGATGAACGTTTTAAAATTGATGAACGATTTCTCGATGACGACAATGAAAAAAGTGAGAAGAATGAAGTAGTTGAGGAAAAAGATGAATTTGCAACTGAGCGGGAAATTCAAATGGAAATTTTGGAAAATGTATTGGGAAAACCAATTGCTAAAAAAAATGAGCAAAATATTCCAGAAAAAAAGTAATTGATAAATATTTAAAAAAATTAATTTTTATTTATAAATTTATTTTTATGTACTGCAGGAAGAATCAAATGATTCGTTATGATCCTAATGAAGACAAACATCGTAATTATGAGATTGAAAATAAGGAGGAAGTGTCTATTTCAAAGAAAAAACGAAAGAAAAATAGTGAAATAGTAACTGAAGAAAAAGAAGCACCGCCGATTCCTGTGTCCAATGAAGTTTTTTATTCGGTATCGGATAAATTCAGTGAAAGTTTAAAGCCACAAGAAGAATTTAGTCTATTAAAAACGTTTGGTTCAACAATTCCATCTGGTAAATTGAATTAAATTTATAAATTAATTTCCAATGAATCGAAAATATTATAAAATAATTTATTAATTTAATGATAGGTGAAAATGAACATTACGCGACTGAGGACATTCCTAAAAAACAAGGGAAATTTGAATTTACGCAAAAAACCAGAAATCCATTTAAATATGATTCATCAGATGACGAAGAAGAATGTGAATCACCTGCCGAAAAATCAATTACTAAATCAACATCTAAATATATTCCATTAGAACGATGTGATTCATTTTTCTTTATCCCAAATGATCCTAGATTCAAAGGTAATAAAAATCCATGCATTATTATTGTCATTATCATTATTGCTTGATTAGTTAATTAACTAAAATAATATTTCAGAAGCTGAAGAATTTTTCCAAGCAACATCGACGTCTAACGAATCGTTTAAAAATGTCCGACGTGAATTAAAGCAAATTGTGCGCTCAAAAATACGTAATAATATACGAAAAAATCAACCGTGGAAAAAAAAAATAGGAAATAAATCACAATCGAAGTAAAAATATTTTTTATCATAATTCAAAACTTGAAAATAAATATTGATATTATACTACGACATCAGCAACAAATAAAAGAAAAAAATAAAAGATGGTATTATAATAAAATAAACTTTGATAATGTAAGTTTTACAAAGATATATTTTTCATTTCCCCTTCAAGTCACCAAAAAGTGTATTGATAATCTTATTATATTTCAGATGTAAAAATAAATCTTAATATCAATAAGTGAATTCCATTCATTTGACACATTATTGTCTGATTCAATTAGAGCAAAAAAAAATTCAAGTAGTTGATATACTCAACTAAGTATGAACATGAAAAAAAATTAATTAATTATTCAATTTTACGTAAGATACGCTTTTTAAGCATTTCTACGATAAATCTTCGATAAGAATTTGAAAAATAGGTCATGTGGAAGGCCTCGTGATATTTGTTGAATATGGGTATTCATAAGATTATAACTTTCCTCTTCGTAGACAGCATAAGTGGTTGGTAAACCCAAGTCATCATACAGCTGCTTGATTCGTGCGACTTTCTCATCGTCGTCAACACCATAACATTCCTAAATATAATAAAGTAATTTCTTTTTTGAATATCAATGCATCGGTAAGCAGGGCAACGCCATGAGATTATTTATATTATTTACCTCAAACATTTTTCTCTGTGTTGGCGTAACGCGTTGAAGAGCAACTACCGCTAGCCATGAACACTTTCCCTCTTTAATGTCAAGACCATTTTTTCCCGTTACTTTTGGATCACCATAAGCATCTAAATAATCATCTTGTACTTGAAAGAAGTGTCCCATTTCTAATAAAATTGTTTTAGCTTGTCTATGAACCTCCGGATCTTTAATACCTGCCTGTACAAAATTATTTCATTATTTTTTATAAAACAAAATAATAAACAAAAATGCTATTATTAAACTGAATTATTACTTACAAAATACATAGCCAAAGTAATTGGCATAACGAATGAATAATATGCTGTTTTATATTTTACAATAGCATTGTAACGATCCATTGTGAATAAATTTAAATTTGGTTTTTTCCCAAATTGCGTTGATAATAAATCCAACGTTTGGCCAATGATTGTTTTAGCAGTTGTCTAAATATTCATTTAAAATCGTATTATAAATATTTGTCTCATAATTTATAATAGATAATAATTAATCTATTGCTTATTTACATCGTGAAAAGTCTCAATAAAATCCAAATAAGCCGGATGATTTCGAAAATGCATACGAAGAAGTTGATAAACAGTATGCTCCAAGAGAATTCCATCATTTATGGCTGCTAAACCAATATTATTATGCAAATACCAGCATGGCTGTCCACGACGCATTGTTGCACGATCCATCACATCATCTTCGACTAAAAAAAATGCCTGGAGCTGCAATTAAATAAATAAATTATCATTTGTTAGGTCCCTACGTTATTGAAATGAATGAAAATTCTTTAAATTAAATTAATTTAAAAATTATTTAATTAATATTTCAAGCGCAATTATGTATAATTATTTTGCCCCATAGCTTAATTACCAGGGCATAATAAATCTCAATCAATCAATCAATCAACCAATCATTATATTTAAATGACAATATTAATAATTACAAACCAATTCAGTGCACCATCCTAATATTCTTGCTAATCGTAAATTATCTTCAGTCAATTGATCGGGTTGTGCAAGACTACGATAAGAATATACAAGAGCTAAACCGCGATTTTTTTTTCCTCCTGGAACATTATATTGTAATACCTGAAACATTGAATATAATTTAATAATTGTTATTTATCACGTATTAATTTTACTATTTTCATTATTTACTTTTGCCATCCATTTTGTAGCTTCCGGTATGTCGAGATGTCGACCAGTGTCAGTAAGATCTCTGACAATGTCAGGCCACACACCCATCATTTCTCTGCTTTCATCTTTTGCGGAAGTCCAATTTGTTTGAGCCATACTGTGAGCTCTTCGACAAGACACTGACAACCTACAAAACGGTATTCTAATTTATAAATGTTTATTTATAAATATTTATACTGAAATATTTTTCCTCAATGAATCTAATACAATGTCGTGCATTTACATATTTGGAAAAATAAATAAGATTTTAAAGTAGCAAAAGAGAGATTACTATTTGAATTAAATGTAGATAGCAACAAAGAAAAATAAGCAGAAAAGCCAAATTTTTTTAAACTTTCTGATACAAGTTAAATAAATTATTATATGTATAGGTACTTTTGTAATGTTATTTTTTATAACTTGACAACAAAAGATATAAATAGATGAATAGTAAATGGAATGAGATAAAATAGTAATGAAGTGAAATAAACAGAATTATTATTTATAATCGTTTGTCATGTGCGTTGGATTCCTATATGAATAAATTCAGGCAATAAATAATATGGTAATGATTTACAGTTTAACATAGATAAAACCAAATCGCTGATAACATTGTGTAAAAAAATTTTTGCACACAAACAACTTTATAAATTGAAAATTCATCAGATTTTTTAAAAATACACAATAAAATATTTTACGTTAAGATCTTAGAGGAAGTAAAAATAATTTTATCAACAACAATCATGAATACACATTATTATATACATGCATTATCATAATTACTAAGCTTTATAATTGCTATTTATAAATTTAATGAATTGTATTTAGTGCAAACAAGCAAATGAACGATGTGATTAAATAAATGATTATATTTTTATTGTAATACTCAATCAGGTAAAAATCAATTGTCCCCCTTAATAAGATATTAGAGGGGGGCAATTAAGTATCATTAACACTCACCAGGAATGTTGATTGGTAACGTTGAAATTTATCATTTTATCAGTGTATCGTGGCACATTTTGTAATTTGATATCAAAAAAATTTTGCTGAAATCCTCTTTGTAGGAATTTCGCTAAATTCTTATTCATTATTGACGCACACATTGTCTAATATTAATATATTATTTTGAATAACGAAATAAAAAAAAAAAGGAAAGAAATATATACCATAAAATATAAAAATGAAAAATAAAATAATAATTCTACCACATTTATGAATTTTAAAATTTTTCTTAAACAAATACTCGATGGAGCAGAAATCAAAATGAATCCTTATATATTTATTTAATATTGTGATAAATAAATATATATAGTATATATAATAATTCTTTATTTAAATAATTATTAATTGATATACTATTTACCATTTATTATTTTATAACAGCACATAATAATAAGTGTGTTATTATTTGAGTACTAACACGCAATTAATTTCGCTTTTTTTGTCTCTTATTTATGAATACTACTTTAATTTTCGCTACAATAGTACAATATAAGGATTCTATTTATTATTATTATAATTATTGTTATTATTATTATAGATATGTCACGTCAAACAATCATCCGAGAATGAGCCAACCACAATACTGCATAAGATGAAATAATGAAAATACGCCCAATCGCTCTAGTACGCGATACATTGGAAATATAGGGGGGAATTATCAACTGGAATGGACAAAACTGAAAAATAGAAAAAACTTCCGCCACTGAATCTTCAATGGCGCTGCCATAGCCTCATAGCAATTAAATAAAGGCGAGAAGAAAATAAAAAAAATCATTCATATGTGTAAATATATAATATATAGAAAAATAAAATATATATTTTTTTTTTACTTACGCCATTGTGCTCTTAATTATTGCGCATGCGTACAATTGATTGGGTAATTTTTAGCGCCAAAATTTGTTTATTATATTATATATGTAGCGTTATTTATATTACCGTTGGTAAGGAAGAAATTATAGTTATCATGAGACAAAATATATTTATCGTTAGACACTAAATTTATCCAATTTAATTTTTGTTTATGTATATTTTCATTGCTTACATGGCTACTATCATGTTTACAGATATATTTGGAAAAAAAACGTAATATATACAAGTAATAACAAGTTGGAAAATAAATTTTCAATACGTAATATATGTGATATATGTATGTCAGCTGACTATATTATTGCCATATTATCTCAATATAGTTATATTGTTATATATGGGTATGTAGATAGGTTATGTAGCAGGTGAAAATTTCATACTATGTAGTACGTATTTTTGTCTTCTGTGTCAGTATAATAATTGCAGTCATAATTGATTGACTTGTTGCTATTGACTATTTATAAAGGAATAATGAAGAATTATTGTGATTATTCACAATATATTTCAACTAAAATTATTCAATAACTTGATTGATCCAGTAGAAATGTACATTTTATTAAAATGGTACGTATAATTACTATGTAATTGCAATAAATATGTATATTATAATATTCAAAATTCTTTAGTAGTTTTTTATTTATATTTTTAATTGTATTATTTATTTGATGCTTGGAAAAATATTTAATTATTCGAATTTGTATTTGTATTATGGATTTTATTATTTCTCTTTTTTGTTTTATGATGATTGTGATTATTATTTGAAGGATTTGCAATGGATGGCACATGACGGATGTATCAATAGAGAATTCAAGGCTCAATGAGCCAATTCATTGTGATATTTAGCCATAGCAATGTTCAATGTTCAATTAAATAACAACGTAGCCCATTTTGCAAATAGTGTAAGAAATCCAGATAGTGTATTTTATTCACCACTCACTTCATTTGCTGGTACGTTTCAAAGTTATTATCTTATATTATTTAATTTTTATTTCATTTTGATTGTATTATATACTTGAAATATAATTATAGAAGAAAGAATTATTTTTTTATACTGCAATTTTTCTGTTGAATTTAAAATTTATTTTGCATATTTTTTTTTCTTTCAGAAATGTGGTATCAAATATTTTTATGGGCTCTGTTCTCGTCAATATTCGTACACACAATTGCAGCGTCAATATGCTTCGGGACTTTACGTAAACATAAATATGGAAAGTGAGTAGTTGAATATTTGGAAATTTTCATCTTTACTTTTAGAAAAAAATTAATTGAACCAAATAAATTCATTATATTGAACCGAATATCTATTTCAAATAATTAATATTCATTTACAATGACTATTATTTATTTAGTGTTCCTAAAATTTTTTTTCCTTGTAAAAAAAAAAATATTTAAAATATTTTTTCTGTTTGAAATTCAATTTTTATTTTTTTTCTCTCTTTTTTTTTCAGGTTTTTTCCGCTGTTAATTCTCATAATGGGATTTCTATTACCATTGACATCAGGTGTATTGAGTTCAGCGGCTGTTGCTTTTGTGTATCGAGCATCAAATTATCAAATGTCCCCACTTTATGCATTATTCTGGGGCATTGGACAAACAGTTATGGCTGCATGTGTCGGTTTTACACGAATTTTAGCAACTTTATAACCCATTACTCATCTACACTACACAACGGTAACAAATTGTTCACATACGTATTTAAATCATAAAACAAAATCACTTTTAAATCATGAAATATAAATACATTTATCTAATTTAGAAATTTTTTTATACGTATTTATAGTTTTTAAGTTAATGAATTGATTATATTCAATTTATTTGGCGGATTTTTAAACACCGTCAACTCACTTATGTCTTTCATGTAATTTTTATTGCAATTTAGCACCAAAAAGAATGTAATATTCTTTCATTATGGTCTATTTGCTTTACAATTAATTAATTAATTGTCTAATTAATTTACTTCTAATGTGTCATATTAATTAATCCAAGAAGGTAATGTGTTTACACTGTTGACAATTTTTTTTTTTTCACCAATCAGCATTCCATCTTGAGAGGAAGAGAAGGGAGATAAGATACAATAATAATATAACTATATAATCTAAATTAATTTTACTATTATTGAAAATTCGCACAAATATTATTAGAGGAGGAAAAAAATTAGTTTTACATTCCGGCAGTATTTGGTTTAATTTTCAATTATAATAATTATAGCAGGATAATAACGTCGATTTATTATTTAAATAAGACATCGTTTAATCCATCAATAATGTAAATAGTGATATAACCAGAGTATTTAAAAATATTAAATTTATTATTGAATAATGTATAATATGAATATGAATTTAAATGTGAATACTTATTTCTTGGTAGTTTTAAATACAAATTATTATTAGTCACCTTGACATATCTACATTTTTATCATTTTCTTGATGAAATAACTGATTTATTTCTTTGTTTTGTTTAGTGTAGACAAGTTATTTATAAAATTCGATGCAGTCCTTCGTATGTGTATGGAAAATTTTTTTTTTTCCACCTCATGGAAGTTTATTTTTATTTTATTTTTATATTGTGCATTTCCGCATGACAATAAATTCGCGCAAGCGTATATCATTGCGAATTTTTATTGCTTCTAATCTCAATATTCACATGGAAGTAAAATATTCTCCATAATTTTTAAAACGGAATAAAGTGTGGCATAAAATATTGCTAAGAATCAGATTAGATTTAATTATTATTTCATCTTCGAAAGTGCATTGTGTTAGAAGTGATTAATTATTATTTTTTCGCTATCCAGGATCTTGTTCAACTCTGTCGTCATAGTAGTATCGATTGCCTCGAGCTATTACAGTGTAAAAACGCATGTGATATCAATTCTAAACATTTTCAAATACTAAATAATTATATTAATATTAAATAAATTAATTTCATAATTATTATTCTATTGATATTTTACGAAAATTAAAGAGTAAATATCATTACGTCAATTTAACATGCAAATTCATATTGAATTTGTAAACACACGAGCCTGAAAATGCCCCAATATATACGACTTTTAAATATATTTTCGTGGGGATTTTCTAAATACTTTTCATTAGTAAATCGTTACTGTTGTTAAATACAAAGTTTTTGGTACTGATGAACAGCTGTGTCCATTCAAGTGCTTATACTCTACTGCTTGATAGCTTTACAAATCAGAAATACATTCGTTATAATTTTCCTCATTTAAAAATTTAACAATTTAAATATTTATTATATAATGGTTGTGAATAAAATTATATTCATCAACAAGTGAGATGCATTAATCAAATTAACCATGATTATTGCTGACTGTTTATGATGAATATATTCTGTATTGCGGATAAATCGAAAATAAAATACAAAAAACGCAATACATAATTAATTGAAAATATGTATTAAATATTTGTCAATTAGCTCGAGTGAAATATTTAATTTAAATTAAATTATGGTCGTACGAAATACAGCAATCAAAAGATATTATTAATAATGGAATTACGAAGAAATTGGTGGACAAAACGACTGGTTTTATTCGCTTGTTTAGTTTTAACACTCTTGTGGATAATGTTCAATGATCATTTTTATATTATTGATCGTTTAACACAAAAAATTGAATTACACAGAATACGTTTAACCTCTAATATACACATAACCAATAATATTGATCAAATAAGAGTTGAAGAAATTCCATTAGATAATTATGCACATTTGGTATTTACAAATGCAACGACTAAAGTTCAAGTGGTGCCTTTATGGACAAATAATTCAATAATAAGAGATAATACAATGGATATTTCACCAAAGTACAAAATATTACGACAACAAGATTTAATACCTGTAAAACAATTACCAAGTGCATTGATAATTGGAGTAAAAAAAGGTGGTACTCGTGCACTTTTAGAATTTCTGAGACTTCATCCAGACATACGTGCTGCTAGCTCAGAAGTTCACTTCTTTGATCATCATTATTTAAAAGGATTTCATTGGTACAGGTAAATAAAAAAATATTATTAATTGTATTAAATTTTTTAGTAATTAAAATTCATCAAGTAAATCTCATTTTCAATTATTATAATACAATAATTGAATTTATAATGTAATAAAATCAATATCAAATGAAGGAATTATATTTATTATTTGTGTTTTTTTTTTAGACATCGTATGCCACCGACTTTGGAAGGTCAATTGACAATGGAAAAAACTCCATCATATTTTGTAACACCTGAAGCACCTAGAAGAGTTCAACATATGAATCCAGGCACTAAATTAATTGTCGTTGTGAGAGATCCTGTAACACGTGCTGTTTCTGATTATACCCAAGTGACAAGTAAACATCCAGGATTGCCAAAGTTTGAAAATCGTGCATTTATAAATGGCTCTCAGATTGTAAATACCAATTGGACACCATTGAGAATTGGTGTTTATTCTCGTTATTTAGAGCGATGGCTTGAGTATTTTCCACTCTCACAATTTTTATTTGTATCGGGTGAACGTTTGATCGCCGATCCGGTAATTGAAATAACACGCGTTCAAGATTTTCTTGGACTCAAACGTGTTATAATGGAAAAACATTTTTATTTCAACAGTACTAAAGGATTTCCCTGTCTTATGAAGTCGGAAAAGAGCGCTGTTCCTCATTGTCTCGGTGAATACTTGAGATAAATTATATAATACACTGTATTTTATTATTCTCTAATTTTTATATTAATATATATTTTTTTTAATTTTATTAAAGGTAAATCGAAGGGTCGAAGTCATCCATTCATTGATCCAACAGCAATTCGACGTTTACGAGATTTTTATAGACCATTTAATCAACGTTTCTATCAATTAACTCGTATGAATTTTAGTTGGTCATAAAATATTAAATATTTGTAGCTAAAAATTATTAAATTCGCGACAAATAGACATATCGTAGTCACGAAAAATTGCGTCAATTGTTGTCACAGTCAATTGATTATATTTATATTTAATAAAATGGAGTGATAATTTATCGTATTCGAGCCAAATTCGATGAGTGAGTTCAATATAGTGAAGCCTTTTTTAAATTAATAGATAATGCTAGTTGAGGATGATGGAAAGTAACAAGTCAGCATATCCAAATAAAAAAAACAGTTTGGAATAATTAATTAATAAATAAATGTAGAGACAGGTTAAGTAATAAGGAAATACTGCACATTCTTGCTCAAACTACAATAAATAGAATGAAATTAAATTAAAATTATTATTAAAATAATTATCGATTAAGAAAAAAATTAATTTCTTGTAAAATTTGTAAATGTATGTGAAATGCATGAATTGTATAAATGATATATGAATATTAGTACAATTCTAAAAAAAGAAAAAAAAAGAACATTGAATATACATTTAAGATTGAGATTTTTTTTATTCGAGTAGTGTATCGATAATATTAATTATTATCATTAATGTTTATTCTGTTATCGCAATAATTAAATTTATATTACATTTCTATATTAATTACTAGTGGTATTACATTAAAAAGCAATGATTTGTTTTTTTTATATGATAAAATACGTTGCACATCAGTTCACAAATGTCAATTTTGATCATATTTATACACACGAATATATTTCTATCTATGTGAGAAGAAGTGTTTTATTTTTTTAATTTTTTCATTCATATCTAATTTTATTCTTTTTTAACCTTTTTTTTTTCTTTCACGTTTTCTTACAAAATTATCACAGATTCCTTCCAAACTAACTAAATATGCAAGTAACACCGTATCTAACGTTTATTTAAGTAAACAAAATCTTAATATTTTTTAAAAAATTAAAAAAAAAAAAAACAAAATTACCCTGATGTAAATTTTAATTAATAATAATTTCAATAAATTAAGAAAATGTAAATAAATGTAAGTGTGAGTTAATAATTATAATCACTGCAAATTAAAATTATCTTTCATACTGCAATAAATATTTAAATATAATACAGAAATTATAAATTAATAATTAAAATTATATAACTGATCTACTGGGTTTATGGAATTTTGAAGAATTCCTTTGTCTATTTAAATGAGCATATAATCTATTAGCATTGTATAATATTTAATTACATATTCTTTTTTATTTTTCGTATTTATTCAATTTATTTTATTCCTCTTTGCATTTATTTAATTGATTTTTCATTTAATTTTAATATATACCAATGTCTAAATGCGTAACATTTGCCGTATAATAAATCATGGGCAGTCAACAGCACCTATATACATTTCAAAAATGATTTCAAGCACACTCGGCTCTATGTACAATAAATCAAAAATAAATTCAATGAATTAATTTACCGTCAAATAAAAAAAAAATGAATGTAAAATATATTTTAAACGAACAATTATAAATTCATGTATGCATTTATGATATTGATGAATTGGATTTCATAAATCCTCTTTCTCTCAGCAGATTATCTAAAGCATCTGGTGTGTAATAAACAATCAAATCTGTTGATTGAATTCCCTCAAAGACAGAATAAACTGAGGGCTTGAGATTATAAAAAAAAAGTGGTTGACCACGTGCCGAAAAATCTCTAATTAAAACTTCAATAATAGTAGCAGCTGTATAATCTGCTCCATAAACATGAGAACAATTAATTACCACTGGTGTAATTGAATTTCCAATACGATGACTGTATTTAGTAACCAAATTTCTGACATAATCCACAGATGGAAATATTAAACAACGATCTGGTGTCAGCATAAGATATTCAACACCACAGCAGCTCTATAAGGAAAATAAATAAATTATTCAAATAAATATACATACTTGTTTGTAAATAAAACGTTAATGCACGCAAAGGTATTTTAATTGAATGTAAATTAATGGATATAACAACTGTATTGCATCAATTAATATTCAATTAATTATGTAATTATTACTCAATATCTATCGTTTTAATTAATCAGAAGAAAAAAATTGTTTTTTAATTATGTTTGATTAATTTATTTTTTATTGTAACTTACTCGCAATTTTTGTAATGAAATTTTTGGTCTTGCCACGTGATACAGGATGAACAGGACATTAAGTATAATCCCAACGAGAATACCAACTTCTAATTGTAATGCTAAACATGCAACAAAAGTTGCAATGCCTGGTACCAAATCGGTCTCTGGAAAAAAAAATTATTTTATACATTAATCGAATTCCAACATGTGGATAAATACAGTAATTAAATGTGATTAAAGAAAAATGTTTTAGTTGACATAGTCTTGTTTTTTTTTTTTGTTCATCTGTCTTATCATAAATATAATGTATGAATGTAAACAATTGCTAAAGACAAAATGTACAATGCAGATTTCAAGGTGAACGTGTTGTTGCGATTCCCTGAGTTGGAGCTCGTGAGTTTGTCATCACGTAATTGTCGCACAATATTTTATCGCACACAGTTGCATAACTTCATACTTATCATACGTACAAAATGAAATATATATTTTTACATATTTTACATCATCTAGAAGACTACAGAAAAATTTATAAACTATTTTTTTTATTGGATTTTTTTAATTACAATAAGAAAAAAAATCAGTTGAAGCAACTGAATTTATTATATTAAATAAACAAACTATTTTTTCGAATGTATATTAATTTCATCGAACAAATAGTTTGTTTAT
>JAQQBS010000002.1:19162393-19220117 GCA_030347275.1 Microctonus aethiopoides
AACAAACTATTTTTTCGAATGTATATTAATTTCATCGAACAAATAGTTTGTTTATTTAATATAATAAATTTAGTAATAAAATAAAATTATATATTACTAAATATAAAAATATAAATTGAAGTAACTGAATTTATTATATTAAATAAACAAACTATTTTTTCGAATGTATATTAATTTCATCGAACAAATAGTTTGTTTATTTAATATAATAAATTTAGTAATATAATAAAATTATATATTAATAAATATAAAAATATAAATTGAAGTAACTGAATTTATTATATTAAATAAACAAACTATTTTTTCGAATATATATTAATTTCATCGAACAAATAGTTTGTTTATTTAATATAATAAATTTAGTAATATAATAAAATCATACTACTAAATATAAATAAATATAAAAATTCAGTAATATAATAAAAATATTTAATATAATAAAAATATTTAATATAATAAATTCAGTTGCCTCAATTTATTTTTTTTCTTACTATAATTAAAAAAATCCAGTAAAAAAAAAATAGTTTGTAAATTTTTCTGTAGGATCCTTACAATTAATACATATTCGAAATTAATATTATTCATTTGACATCCGCATATTTTTTTTTTAAATAAAAAATACAACAATGACACTTACTTTTTGTTCTCCACATTGGTTTTATTACTTTAATCTCAACCATGAATATAACTGCAGTTACAATTATTGCTGCTAAACATGCTTTTGGTATATAAAAGAAATAGGGCGTGAGAAAAAGAAGAGCCACAACAACCAATATTCCTAAAAAAATAAACAAAATAAATTACCGAATTTATTTCAAATAATATTTAAACAAATAATTTAATATTTATTTTTACCAGTGTACAGTCCACCTAGTGGAGTTCTTACACCTGAGGAATTATTTACAGCACTTCTGCTCAATGAACCTGTACCAGGATATGATTGAACGAAAGAATTTCCAATGTTGGATAATCCAATAGCAATTAATTCTTGCGTTGCGTCAATTCTTTTTCCATTACCTGCAAAAAAAAAAAAAGAAAAAAAATGATTGAATGTTAATTACAACAAAAACCAAACGACGATAAATAAAATTATATTTCTAAATGGAAACTTACTGAAGGCTTTACAAATTGCCACGTCTTCCATAAGAGCAATGAGTGGTAATACAAAAAGGCCACTGCCTAAATTTGTGCACATATCAATAAACGAAACTGTAGTATTATCTTCTTTAATAAATCCAAAAGGTGGAAATTGTACACTTGGCATTCCACTGGGTAATTTTCCTAATAACAAAATTAATAATCTTTTTATTATTATTATTTATTAATTTCTTCATTATTAAAATATTAATTTATTTATAGACTTTATCCAGGATGTGTTTACTTACCGATCAATTGAAATGGAGTATTTGTAGTAAAAGTATATCCCAAGACACCACAAGCTATTACTAAAATAGCATTTCTTGATGTTCCTGTTAGCCAAACTATTTTCGTTAATATCCGATGTTTTGTCGTTCGTAATTCTTCTTGGGCAGGTCCAATGCGTAAAGTAGCAACGTACTGATAACAAAGCCATTTACTCGATTAGAAAAAAATTAATACATATAACATGCTATATATATATATGTATAATACTAGGTCAAACAAATATTTATACTTACCCTCAGTATTAGAAGAACTGCAATGCAAACAATACCAAGAATAGCATCGGATTTTGACGTTTCATGAATATTCGCAGCAATATTTCGCCATAATTCAATAAATGTTGCACCATTAACACTTATTCCAAGTATATCTTTAATTTGTGAAGTAACAATTATCAAGGCAACAGCAGATGTAAAACCCGAGCTTACAGGTCCAGACACAAAGTCAATTAAAAATCCTAAATAATAAAAATTAATTAAAAATAAATTCTCAAAAATTTTAATAATAAATAATTAATTTAATAATATTATAATTAATTAAAAATATATATTTTAATTAATTAATTGCATACCCAAACCAAAGATTCCCATGAATAATTCAACCATGCCAGAAATAAAACATAAAAGAATAGCGTGTGGTACTGGTGAATCCAAATTTCCAACTGTTTGAAAAGTTAAAAGTGATGCAATAGCACTCGGTCCAAATGGTGTATCTTTACATGATCCAAAAAATATGTAGATAAAGCAACCCAAAAAGCTTCCATACAGTCCATACTAAATAAAATAATTCATTAATATTAATAATATTTATTAATTATATTTATATGTTTATTGATTTATAATATTAATTTATTTATTATACCTGTGGTGGTAATCCTGCTATGTAAGAATATGCCAATGATTGTGGTATGACAGTTAATCCAACTGTAATACCTGCAACAATATCGCCAAGTGCATCGTCCCCATTGTATTTTGGTAACCAATTTAAAATTGGTAGTCTTTTGTGTAGAGTTTTTTTCGTGCATGCACTTTTAAAACGATGAGTTACATATTGAAATGCTGATTTCAAAACATTATTTTTTTGTTTATCTCCATCATCTTCGGCCTCTTCCACCACTAGAGAATATATAAATAAATAAAAATTTTAATTATTATCAAATGTAATAGATATTTTTGTTTATTTTCAAATGAGTATTTTTTTTTTGACGAGAATTTTAAAAAAATAATTGGAAAAAAAATTCCACTGCAATTTTTATTCTTACTTTTTGGATATCCTCATTGAATGCAAGTGATATTCATAAACATTTACATTAATATATCTATACACACACATTTATATATATATATGAACTTATAATAATAGATAAATAAAAATAATTAACTGATGTAAATTGTCTTGGAATATTTATAATAAATTAAGCTCACATATAAAATCAAAAGAACTCTGGACTTCGGAATGTTGACGACAGTTTGAATCATTATTATTTGAAATATTTAGACTTGTCATTGAATCCAACATTGCATTATTGACGTATCCATCGATAGGTTTTGTCCCATTCATTTCGAACTTATTTAAGTTCTTCATTTTTTTTTTCTTCAATTCCTCAACATAAATATTTATACTGATCGTCCAAGTGTTTGGAATTTGCTGGTTTCACTGTCATAAAAAAGGAGAATTAAATAAAACCATTTCAGTTATTTTAAATATTAAATAAAAAAAAAAAAAAGGAAAAAATTTGATGAATTAAAAAACGAAATGAAAACCAATTATTTTTTTAAATGTTTCATTTGATAATTATTTTAATTTAGTTATGTTAACAAATAATTTGCATTCACCACGGTACAATGATAAGCACATATTCAAGCTGTTGATGAATAATGAAAAACAAAATACAAACTGCAGTAATTGTTCATCATACAATTATCGAGTCAAGTGAAATTGTCGATTTATACATCCAATAAATATTTATTTATAATAAACATTTCTATACTAATATATTATTGCATAAATTTGTAAATTATTCTAGTTAATATTATCGATATTGTTAAAAGTATTATCAATAGAAAATAAATTTTATATATTATTTTATCGATTTATTATATTTATACAAATTTTTGAATTTTAAACTGAGTAAATATCGTAAACTTTGTCAATATTTAAATTCGTAGTATTATAATGGCAATAATATATATTTTTTCATTTCATATCATTGATATATTACAATATGATAATATAAATAATAGAAAATTGCGTATATTCAAAACTTGTGGTAACAAAGTGTGTCATATTATCTATAAAATATTTTTTTTTCTTCTAATATTCTTCAGCCTTAGGCCGAATAAATATTTGACGTTTAATGAAAAGCAATAGATTTATATTATCGATAAGAAAAATTGGGTGAAGCAAACGTGTCATGATGTGATGTGAGAAAGACCTCAAGGCTTTAGTCTATGATAAATAATAAAGACATAAAATAATTTCATAAATATATAAAAAAAAAATTTTAATAAATGAAAAATTTTTTAGACTTTATCAAAAATTATTTTTACTATTATAGGTGAATTTATTTTATTTTCTATACGTTGAATATTTAATTTTACTTGGCTATCTATCGTATACACTATCATTTAAAATTGTATGTAATATATTATAAGTTATGTATACGTTTAAATTCCAACTGCACAATTATTAATATTGCATAGATATATTTTCAATGTTGATTACGTGAGTGGGTATAATACAATAGTCTCCGAGACATCTTCATCTGAAACAGTTGTCTATTTATGCAATGATCACATCAATTTGGAGTTTCGTAACTTTCAAATTCTTATATTGCCTGAATAATACCGATCAATATTATTGTACAATGTGTCAATGATATACAATTGTAGAAAAATATTCTTCAATTGATATTATTGAAATAGGTGAAAATAAATTTTTTTAATAAATTTTTCAAAGTTAAAAAAAAATTTTTTTTTTTTGATAAAATTTATTAAAATATTAAAGTTAATTTATTGTTTTAATAAAAGTGATAATTGATAAGTAAATTTATTGGATGTTTTTTTTTTTTTTGAAGATGAATAAAATGAAGAAATAAAAAATAAATTTAAATCGAAATTTTTAAATATTATTTTACAATATTAAATTAATTTTAGAATTACAAGTGAAATTACTCAATCACTCGTCAGGCGTTGTATAAATTGGTCGAGATTATTGTTTTATGAATTATAAAATTAAGTGTAGATGTGAAGAAAAAATTAATTATAAATAAATTAAAAATGCATTTGCTATTGAAATAATATTAAAAAAAAAATATGGAATGCGGTTAATTGGAATAAAATGTGTAATCTGATATCATTTGTATATAATTAATCACTAATTGAATACATTAAAATATCATTAATTATCAATAGAAATAAAAAATGAAAATAGATAAAAAAATTTTTATTTACCAATTAATAATTAATTCAAACTGCAACACTAAATAAACTAACACGAATTTTCTCATTCAATTAATTCCCTCAAAGTTGCATCATCAATATTAAAAAATCCCACAAAAAAAAAATCATCAAAAATTCATTATTTATATTTAAATAAAAAATAAATAACACTCACTCCATCAACTAATCCACAAATTTTAATTTTCTATATTTCGATTTTAAATAAAAAATTAAAAAATCAACCACAATCATATTTTTTATTTACACCGCACATAAATAATATTTTCCACTACATAAAAGAAATAAAACTAAAACATTAAAAAATTCACTTAGATAATTAACAACGCATTCGTAAATAGTTTTATATTTTTTTTTTTTATTTTATTTTTATTTTATTTTTATTTTATTATGTGCGAGTATATACTGATGAGTTGTATAAAGCTTGTGTGTTGGACAATATATAAATGGTTGAAACAGATCTCCAAGTGTCTTTCCTTGTATCATGAGACAACAACTCCCTCTTTCTGCCCTTGGAGTTTCTTTAAATCCCCTCTCCAACCCCTCACTCTTTTTCCCCTTCCTGTTCTTATATTAGACAGAAATTCTTGACGTCATCGGTGAACATACCAATTGGAAAAGAGTTTTTTTTTTTCCAATTAATTTACGTATACAATTGTGTATGTTTCATGATGACAGTAATTAAATAATAATATTATCAATAAAACTATTAATTAATTAATTCCATTCAAATTTATAAACACTCCCACAATTTTTTTTGTTGAGGGTTAAAATAATTTAATTACTTAATTTATATAAATAATAATTTATTTAAATTATTGTTACTGTACCACAAAATATTATATGTATATAATAAAAATAAATTTTTATATTAAATATTTATTTGTTTATATTAAATTTTTATTTTAAATATTTATTTGATGAAATTTGTCAACAGTGTAAATAATATTAAATATGTAAATTAATATATATAATAAATATATTAATATATATAATTATATTATAATGTAAATTATAATATAAAAATAAATTTTTATATTAAATATTTATTTGTTTATATTAAATTTTTATATTAAATATTTATTTGATGAAATTTGTCAACAGTGTAAATAATATTATAATTGGTGTATTTATTTCGTCATCAATTGTTTGTGTCACGTTTTAATTAAATTGTGGGACATCACGAGGAATAGCTTATCACAAAAGATTCAAACAATTGTAAAAACATAAACTCAAGTGTTCATGATTTAAAAAAAAAATTATAAAGATAAAAAAAATTATTTAAAAATTAAAAATAAATTTTATTGTGCAGTTGGATTTTTGTTCATAATTTTTTTATCATTATCTAAATTCCGTATACGTGACTGTATAATAAATAGTTTCTATTTGAGATATTTTCATTTGTCACATTCCAAAACAACAAATTCACTCGTGACTGATTTTATAGAAGCTGAAGCTTTAAATTCATCCATTACTTATTTATTTTTATATAAATATGCATGTGTATATACACATATGTATTATAAAAAAAACAGTTTATCTATGGGTTGGTGATGGCAAACAAAAGAATTAACTCCTATCGCCTATTTATTTCATGCTGGCATACCAATTTTATTTTATTTAATCACGCGGGAATAAAATGAAGAATTTATTTTTCTCTCAAAGTTAATTATAAAATTATCTATGAATTAATTACTCTGCTCTAGAGTAATTAAAAAGACTTTCTCAATATTACTTTTAATATAAATTTAATTTTGACTGTAAAAAAAAAATCAACAAAATTTTTAAAACAAATATTAAAACTATTTTTATTGCATAGTTAATTAACAATGTAGAATTATTATTCGCTATTAATAAGTATTGTCTCAAACAAGATTATTCAGAGCTTACAAATTCTCTTATTTAACTATATAAAATTTCAAATTATAAACACGAAATAATAAATCATTTATTTCTTTCTATTATAAAGCTATAATTTATTCTTTAACAACAGTATACACTTGTATAAATAATTTAATTTGTTAGAGATTGATTTGTTTATCTCAAACATTTTTGTAATTCATTTCATTCGTTTAATTATTTTGATGACACAATTATGATAAAGAATAACAGTAAGATAAAATAATATAATCAAAATAGAAAATTGAAGATAAAACTTTTTGTTACAAAAAAAAATTCCATTGCTTTAATTTAATATTAATTCAGGTAGTTATAACTCTTTCAAATTTTCCTAAACTTAATTTGTATATACCTGAAATATAATCTTTAAACAATAAGTAAACATTATGAATTGTTAAATAAATTTTTCCCTTTCAAATAAACAATGAATTGCAGCAGTTTGTTATTTAAATATTTCTATAGAATAAAATGAATAAAATTATTTCATGTATACCTTTATAGTTTACAATGATTTATATCACTTTAAATAATTTTAGACATTGTGGAGCTAATAAATAATATAAACACAGTAAAAGTATATAAAGAATTACTGCAGTATCCATCAGTAAATAATTTCATGAATATACACTCAATTCATTAAGTATAAATCACATCTGAATGGCTGCTTTTATTAAAAATAATAAATACAAATTGTTATAAATTATCAATTATGAATTCAAAAATTTAAACCGTGATATTGAAAAATTATTGAAGCTGTAGAATATTATTAAATCAAAGAGTATATAATAAAGGAAATAAACGATTTATTTTCAAACAACAAATAATTTTTATATTAATGTGTCGGTTATTGACATCATAACTTGATGCTCGATGGTGAATTAAATATTGTTGCACGACTTACACGAGATTGAAAGCACGTGATATAATAGAAGTTCGAGAAAAATCGTGATATGCGATGATGATTTATATATGTGTGTTTGAGTGTATGTATAATATTTGTAACATACAAATCGCAAGTTCTGAGGTCAACTGGTACCAATTAAATTGTCACATGATAAGTGACCAAGGAAGCCACATGCAGTCACGAGGAAAGTTTGTTTGTTTTTTTTTTTTTTTCTTCTTTTTCTTTATTTCGTATATATATTCAAAGTGATTTTATACAGACAATAAACAAATGAGGATTCAAGGATTAATTTTACAAGGATTACACTTAAGACTCGAAAAATATTTGAACATAACGTCATCATAATTCAAAAATAAAATAAAAATTTTATTGTTGAGGATAAAATCACACGTGATGTACATTGTAATTTTATATTGCGAATTTATTCATACGTCTATGTTTATTATATTTTTTAATGCATATTTTTTGATAAAAAAAATTGAATTATCAATTTTTATAATTTATAAAAAAAATTAGTTAAAAATTTTGAAAGGATTTTTTTTTTTTTAAGAAAATTATAGAGAAAATTTATTTTACTTGGTATTATGAAAATTTTAGATATGTTCGAATATATATTCATACGTCTGTGCTTATTATATTTTTTAATGCATATTTTTAATATAAAAAATGAATTATTATATTTTTATATTACAAAAAAAAAATTAGTTAAAAATTTTGAATGGATTTTTTTGATGAAAGTTATGGAGAAAATTTATTTTACATGGTATTAGAAAAATTTTAGATTCATTTGAGTATATAATACGTAAATGAAATATAAATTATAATATTATAAAATTATAAATAGTTTGCATGAATTGTTATACACTTTGAAATTATAAAAATATATAAATGAATCCAATTAATTTCAGTCAAGTTATTATCGGAGGTGTGTACTCATGGCTCAAGCTAATTATTGACAAGACAGATTATATAATTCTTGGTATATGTATAAAATATACAAAATATAAAAAAAAAAAAATATTAAATTGGTACGAGTGATTTAACGTGTATAATAATGTTTTAATATATGCCATACACATTAATTGTCTATAGCAAATGTTATTCAAATTTATCCTCACGAGTATTAAAATATAATGTACATAAATAAAGAAAAAAAAATAATAAAAACTAGGTAAAACTTCATTGAAGCATTCAAAAACCAGTCACTAAAAGTAAAGTACAAAAAAATTGTACATTTACAATTTATCGTCAATAATTGAATTATTAATAAATTTATATAAATTTCCTATGTATAAATATGAAAAACAATAGATATACGATGAAAAAAAATAGTAAAAGTGTTTTAAATTATAAAATCTAGTATAAAAAAATACTATTTATAATCGTCATCATCAGTCATTTTTTGTTTGTTCTTTTTTCTTCTTCAAAATTTGCTTATATAATTAGTGCGATTGTGTGTCATTGACTGTACACATATAAACACGTATATCTACACATATATAACTTGCAGATATTTCATGATGCGTTATTTGCAGACACGTGAAATTTCTCATTGAAATAAAAAAAAAAAAAAATTATATTTCAAAATTAAATTGAATGTTGTCTCACTTATTCATCATAAATATTTTCATTTTCTATGAAAAAATCGACGAATGTACACTGCTGTTATCACGACGTGAGTATAATTGCGCTATTCACAAATCACTTGTAGTACGACGAACATAACGGTTAAAGTAATCGGGCCGCCAGCATTTACAACTGCCTGGGACAAGAAACCAATCGTAATAAAGACGAACCTGACAATAAAACAGACATTAAATTATTAATTTTTTTCCTATACATTTTCCAACAATATTAAAATTTTAAATAAAAAATATATATTTGTAAAGATAATATAAATACTTGAAAGCATCCCATATCATCCACTCCATCACAGTGATGTTGTGTCGTACTGCTTCTTCCTTCATTTTCTCCAGCTCTTTTCTGAAGATACATTTGGAAATTTTGATAATCTTGAATTGGTGGTGGCGATCCTGCAACTGGTTCTCTGGGTCGTGGTAATTTATTATTTACATCCTCTTCAAGAAATGTGTCTGGATAAAATATTTCAGCAACAAGAAGACTTGTCCATCTGGGCGATGATAGACAACCACCATCAAGATAATGACACTTTGATTGCCTGTTTTAAAAAAAAATTCACAATTATTTTTTGGTGAATATATTTTTGATCAATATTAATTTTTTCAGATTATTTGTTTATTAAAATTATATATTATTTATTTAATATACATACATGCATCGTGTCAACTCAATTGTTTGGGTAAAATAACCTTCGTATGGAATTTGAACGACATATCGCCAAACTCCTTGATAATTTTTAGCAAAAACTGGCGTTGCATATTCGACTTTTGCTGGACAAGGTGTTGGTGGTCCAGAATATTCACTTTTTTCCTGTGTTGTCGTACGTTGACGATATTCAACAGGTACTGGCTCATCTCGGCGTTCAGCCACTGACGTTGTCAGTGGTTCACCTTGAATTGCTTTGTACAGCATGCAAATACTGCAAGCATTAAATGTCATTATTGATTTGTTTATATATTCATTTATATTTTTTTATTTTCATTCTATGTTTTTGTTTGAATATTTATTTTAATGACGATTTTATACTGACACTCCGCCGCCATTTTCGCAAAATTTACGACCATTCCGATTTAAATCTGAAGAATTTAATTGTGAATTGGCTGCACCGCGTTTGCTCCTGCTTCGTTTTTCATTTGTGTGTACCCTGCAGTTGGAAAGACAATTTAATATAAATTTTTGTATCAATAAATTAATTAATAATTATACAAATGAATTTTACTTACGAATTTTGGGAAAATGGTTGAACCTTTGCTACTTTGGGTAAAGAATCATCAGCTTTAAGTATTGGCAGAGCTTTACTAAGAAATTTAAGAGTATGATTTCTTATCAACTCGCTAAAAAACAAATTAAATAATTCATAATTACACTCAACGCAATGACAAATCAAACGTTTTTATTAATATATATTTAATAAATATACTTACAATGGATATGAAGAACCAGCGATATTTTGTTTCATTGGATTACGTGGAATATATCCCTTATTTAAATCACCACAAACATTGTGAATTGAAACAAAGCCCTGTTCCTGTTTGCCAGTATCTAAAAACAAAACAAAAATAAATATATTCAAATTTATCATTCACTATAAACATTACAATTAATTCATGGTTGTAGATTAATTAATTTTAACTTACCAAAACACTCTTTATTACTGTCGATGTAAGGTGGAGGTCGAACTTTTGGTGGTTCAGCGTTTGGAGATTCTACAAATGCATAATATCCATCTGGTGCCTCTTCTTCTCCTTTAATAGACGATGAATTATTCATTTGTAAACCTAATTTATTCATATTTTGTTCAGCAAATGCAGAAACACTCATGAGAATCATCTGAAAGAATTTCACCAATTTATTATTACATATTATTATACATATTCATCAAGGACAAATTGTCAAATAGATAAAAAATAAATAAATAAAAATAAATAAATGAATGATTATAATTAAATAAAATTTTAAACTTTAGAATTAAATTCTGCAGATTTATATTTTTTTCTACCTGGTAATAATAAATTACACTAGCTAATCTAACTATACATGTATATGAATGATTCATACAAAAAGCATAACCCGTTACAGAATGCACAGCTGAATGTGTGTGTTCGGCCCTAACGGTACCTGGTCCACCAACTATTTATTCACAACGGTGCAGTTGTGTGTATATAGAAACACCGTAACAAAACGATAGAAGTCAAACTATATCAACAAATATATAATATTCCAGCATGTTTATTATTTTTTCTTTTGTTTCATCATTATATTATCTGTTTTGACAATAAAGAAAACATAATAATTACAACGTTCACACTTCAAAATAAACATCAAACAAAAATTAAAAATATAAATAAGAAAGATTAAAATTTTTAATGTTTATCATTATATAATTTCTTATACTGTGTATATAATTTTATATTTATATTATGAAATGGTCTTTTCTTTATTTCAAATTATGATTGTTCATTGTTTCAACTTTCTGATTTATAATTGTCATAGTGTGGAAATAAACAAAGCAACATATTAATATCACTGCGAAATATATGATGTGTACTTACGATAAGTAAAATTTTACTGTATTTTTCTGTATAATACATGTAATAAATAAATATTTACTCGCATTTTTTCCGACAAAGGTTATAAAATTTATCTATGATAAATATTTAAACTATAAATTAATTCTTTTAGAGTGACATGAATTATAAAAGACAGCTGTGGTTGTCTCAGCTCGTGTGGAATATTTGATTTCATTGATGATAGAAAACCGGATGAAGATTTCAAAGAAGCAGAAGACAATTGACCTAAATTCTTATACTGGTAGCCAATGGAATTATTCGAAAAGGTAAAATCTAATATGATTATAAAGTGTGCAGCTTGTCTGTATATAATATTAAACAGCACGTCAATCTCTGATAAATTAAATTCCCATCAATTTAATTGTACATGGAAGCATAATTTTTAGGTTAAATTATGCTAGGAGAAATTATGAATTAACTGTTATTACTTGGTTGTGTGTTACAGATCTAAGTATCTAACCATGTTACGGTTACCATGTACCATGAGTTTTAAAACTGGTATTGATGCAAAATAACATCACGCAAGTGAGTGAATATATACTTAATTAAATTTGCATAATATAAAATCATCAAGCTCAAAATCTTTATTTACATATCGATTTTATATCAATTCACGTTCAAATAAAATTATTTTTACAAACTCATTTCTCATGTGATAAAAATATTGTTTATTTCTAAATATTTTTGTAAATATATACGATGATAATTGATAACACCACCAAGTTCACTACATTTGAACTAATGACTAATATACCAATGTTGTATTATTGTATATCCTTGATGCTGAGTCAATTCTTTTTAATATCTAAATGACAAGTAAACAAATCATATAATCTTTGTGCGCTATTTAGAATATTGAAATCAATTTTTATTACTATCGCATTCGACTATTATAAATTTAATGGACTTGGATATTTTTATGTTATTTATTCGCTATAAAATCAAATGAATTCAAAGAATTGTCTAAGTTTTTTAATTAATGTTATGTAAATTTTACTTACGACAAACGTTCGGAATTCCATATTGATTATTTATATTTCTGTGAGTAATTCAGGATTTATTATAAAAAAAAATAATGAAAAATACATGTAGCTTTCTATACTCCAGATGAATTCAACTTGAAGCTTAGTTAGTTACTGGAAGACTGTTATAACAAAACTGCGATGTTCTTGAACTCGAGACTTAGTATGAGCGGCATCACCTGTATTTCCTTATGTGTATCCCCCACATCTCGACAGGTTAATGTCCCACATTCCTGTTCCCATACTCAATAATAATTAATCTTTACTAAACACGTTTGACCTTGACCAATATTAAATCCGGACACATGATCATTTCCGGAATGATTCCGAAATTATACAAATTAACTGACTAATCATTTAGTTAATATTTTTTATAATTATTGAAGCTAGCATAATTGCATTGTGACAAGAATATCTAATTATTTATATTTAAAAAAATTTTTTTATATCAACAATTATGTGTTATATAATGTAATTATTTCTTAACAATAATAGCTATTGGTTTTCATCAGAAATAGTAGCACTAATAATGTAGACAATGTCCAAAAATTACTAGCGGTAGTATAATAGCGAAACAAAAAAATAATAAATAATTCATTGAAAGCCAAAGTGCACATTTTGCCTTTATTAAATGTTGTTCATTTTTAATTATATATAGTCAAATATGCTTGTGTCTGTCATGTATTAAATCTATCATGCTACATTTTTTTAACGTTATATCATCAAGTAATTTCCTTTTTCATATTGAGGTTCATTAAATAAATTAGACACGCTACCAGACTTTTATTGTCAAACTCGTAGGAAATTGATAGTTTCATACGTATAATCACGTAAAGTCATTTATTTTCATTTGATTAATTATTATATATATATCTATGATCAGTTGTACATGCCAAGTCATGGTCATAAAGGTTATGAGCAATATAAAATGCACCAATGACGCTTAAACTTTGCAAAAGCTAATGGTTTACTCAATTGCACTAGTACATCTCAGCTCATTTTTCAGTTATATTTCTCTCGTGTTGGTTTAGTGCTTCATTGTTGACGCCAACATCATGAATAAAGAAAAATGCAATGGTGATGGAGTTGGTGAAGAACAAGTATTATATCAATTATTTATTAATATTGCAAAAATAAAAATAAAAAAAGATTTTAAATTAAAATAATAAAATATTTTTGATTGAAACTTAGGTAAGATCATTTGTGATTGAGGATGGGATATTGAAAGGAGAAGAAGAGGAATTTTTGGAGAATGGAAAAAATAATTATGGAGAAGCATTGATGGAGCAAATGAGAAAAAATTCAAAATTAGTTGCACAAGTATGTTTAATATTTTTCTAATATTGTTATTGATGAATTAGGTGGATGAAATATTAAATTATATAGTGGGTATTTTTAAAAACAGGTGGATGTAACAACGGAAAATGAAGACACTTATGGTTCAATATTAGATCGTAGTATAAGATGTGCATTGTGGCTTCGCAATCAAAATATTCGGCCAAATGATGTGATTGCAATGTGTTCACACAATCATATGAATCAGGTGATACCTGCTCTTGCATCAATGTACATTGGGGCAATTTTAAATCCCTGGTGGGACTATGGACTTACTCCAGGTATTGTAAAAATAATTTTACTTTGTTTATAATTATTTTGAGTATAAACACAATTGTATTTTAAAATAACAATTATTAATATAGATCTAGCAAAACATTTTATTAATCTGACCAAGCCAAAAGTGTTATTTGTGAATGAAGAGTGTGCTAAAGTAGCAATTGAAGTTGCTAGAGAGATGAAATATAATTTGAAAATAATTATTTTTGGGGAATTAAATGGTTACGAGTCATTTGATAAAATTATTGGAAAACCTGGACCAATAGAAATAAAAAATTTTGAATGTGAAAAATTATCATCAGTTGATCATCCTGCTCTTATATTGTACACATCAGGCACCACTGGAATGCCTAAAGGTGCTCTTCATTCCCACAAATCAATGTTTGGGAATATTAATAATGTTATGGATAATGTTAAGAAAAATAATGCATTGTGGTATTCAACATTTTGTTGGGTTTCGGGAATACTTTGTACATTTGCTACCATCAAAGTGGCTGGCAAAAGATTTATTCCTGGACCATTCGTTGAAGAGGACACATGCAGAATTATTGAGAAATACAAAGTATAATTTGATGAATGTAAAATTTTATTGAAGAAAATATTTAATTAATATTATTAATTTTTATTTTAATTATATCACATTAGATTAATTGGGTATTAATGGGAACTAGTATGGCGAATCGACTTTTAAAATCAGGCGCTATACCACAATTTGATGTATCATCAATAACGTTAATTACTATTGGTGGCGCACCATTAAAAGAAGAATCGCAGGAATTAATTCGGCAAGCATTTCCAAATTCAAATGTATTTCAAGCTTATGGTAAGTAAAATTATTTGGTATAGTTTAAAAAAACAGTAAAGAACATTATTTATAATCTAACTATACATTTGTTTTTAATTTATATATTTTCATTTTCATGTGTAGGAACAACTGAATTAGGCGGAGCTGCAACATTTCAATCAAAAAATTATAAAGTAAATTCTGTTGGAAAGTTAGTGAAAAATTTCCAACTAAAAATTATCGAACCAGAGACTGGAAAAATTCTTGGTCCAAATGAAAAAGGCGAAGCGTGTTTCAAGACTTCGTTCATGATGACGGAATATTATCGAAATCCAGAGGGTACAAAAAAATCCATTGATGACGAAGGTGAGAAAAAAAAACTTTAATCTAAAAAAGAAAAAAAAATGACTCAATGTAGAATCGAATTTTTCTGTATTAAAAAAAAATAATTCCCTCCAGGATGGTTACATACTGGTGATCTAGCTTATTATGATGAAGACGGTGCACTGTTTATTATCGAGAGATTAAATGAATTAATTAAATGGCGCGGACATCATGTACCGCCTGCAGTGATTGAACAATTGATACAGACATTGCCGGGCGTGGCTGAAGTCGCTGTAGTACCCGTTCCACACTTAGAAGACGATGAACAGCCGTTTGCATTCATTGTTAAAACCCCAGACTCTAATGTAAGTAATTAATTATATTGAAGTTTGTTATGTAATGTTCACGTGAATGAAAATTCTGTATTATTTCGACAAATAACATTGCAATTATTTTAGGTGACTGAGGATATTGTTCATGAATTGGTTGGAAAAACTTTGCCAGACCAAATGAAATTGCGTGCTGGTATTAAATTTATGGATGAAATACCACATACTGCATCGGGAAAAATCGGTAGACGACAACTAAAAGCTTTAGCATTGACAATGTTTCAAAAATAAATATGCAATATTTTCTTGTTTACTTTCTCCAATGCATGCACTTGAATTTGTTAAATAATAATTGATACATAACTCCACTAGTTATAATCATTATCGTATAATTATATAAAAGGTGAACGTATCGCCAATTATTAGTACGATTTATTAGAAAACATTATTATACATATTTAATACAATTATTATTTTGATATACACTGCTTTGATTTGTTCAGATAATTGAATTTATCACCCTGTATGAATATATATTATTATCAAAAATGTGACTATTATATATTTAATAATTGATGTTTTTTTTATTTATCTTTCCTGAAACTCAATGACAAATTGCAAAGATTTATTGATCTAGAATTGCTCGATTATTTTATTATGATTATTTATGTTGATATTAATAACGAAATAGTAAATATCTATTTGAAAATATTAATTGTAAAAACAAAATTAAATATATATTTTGATCGTGATCCAGTCACTCATTTAATAAATTCAAATCGGCATGTGCGTGCGTGTTGTCGATGTACTGTTATACCTCTTCGCACGATATACAGTTATAAAGTGACGTAAGCACAATTATAAATATCAATGAACGGCATTATACAGAGACATTCCAGAATAAAATATGCCTTTATAAAATTTGTTGAAAGCGCATTTCAACTTGAGCAAATATTCAAATTTTTGTTTATGTATATCAATATGAAAATCTTTCTGATAATTCTTTCAAACCAAAACATATTATAAAATAATATAAAAATAATACAATTATTAAAATGTATGCTTTTATTATGAATAATAATTTGAAATCAATTCAGCAAAAGTCATCATACAAATAGCAAAAAATAGACATCAATTTGGAAACAACACGAACAATGATTAAGAAGTTGAATTAGGATCAACATCAGATTTGAAAAAAATGTTGATATCTTTGAAGAACATGTTTGGTCCATCAAAGTGAGGACGATAAATTGGTCGATCCAATGGATATCCCATAGCACGATTATCAAATTGATAATTTCCAAAGAGTCGTGATTGATATAAAATTTGATTTTTCACTGGACTGACAAATATAAAAAGTTGATATGGAGATCCACCTGAATGACCTTTAGGTAAAAGTAAACGCTCTGGGAATCCATAAATATTCTGTTTGTAAGTCAATTTTTCTGTGCCCTCTAAAGCTTTTTCAACTCTCTTGTAGAATATTTCACTGGGTTCATCATCAGGACGTACAAAGAAGAAATCATGACTATTACGCTCGAGTTTATTGCTGCCAGCAACCACTATAAATTATAAAATAAAAAATAATCATCAGTTATTATCTTTAGTATATAATTATCATTCTTTTTTTTATAATTTTCATTAACTTACCATCAGTTATCCAGTAGTCTATTTCATAGAAATATTTATAGCTGTCAGTGAAGTCTAACATATTGTGTTGTGAATCATATTTTGGTCCAAGGAATATTTGTATAGCAACTTTTTGAGCAACATCAGAATTAAGTGTGAAATGAACGGTAAATGGTTTGTGATTGAGACGAGGTTGGCGAACCTTTACAAGTAATGTGTCAGCCTCTGCCTGACTTGTTACTGGTAATCCGTTGCTGATTGTTGCATCAAAATCATCGAAATAAGTTACTAATTTATCCACATCAACTGATTCAAATTTCAAACCAGGATAAATAACTTCATCTTTGTGATATGGTTTTAAATGAGTTTTATATCGATAATAAAAGTAACTTATTCTTTTATAGAGACGATAAAATGCTGGATCTCTCATGCAAGAGGAATATGATTCCATGGCACTAGGAATAATTTGATATGGTGTTTTAGGCTCAAGATTATAACCAAGAATTCTTCGAGCAATTATTTCATAACTATCATAAAAATCTTTGTTACAGGAATCTGCATTTCCTTCGATAATATTTCCAAGAATGTTTATGCCTTCTGGTGTATCAATTTTTATTTGTTTACCATCACCATCAATCACATAACCTGAATCAATTGCATCAGAGATACGTCTTTCAACTGCTTGAACAGCCTAAATAAATATAGGTAAATAATTTTTCATTTTCCTTTACAGTTCTATAAATTTACAATTAACAATTATATTAAATTTATAAAAATACTTACGTGAAGAAATTTATATTTGTAGTGGGGAATTTTACTCCAGTGTGGTCGCTGTGGAAATGGTAAACCATTTTTATAAACCATTGTTGGATAATAACCAGGATAAAATTCACTATTCCAATCAAAGTCCTCAACTTTCTCGAGTCCATTAGCCAAACGTTCCAAATTATAACGATTATATAAAGTTTTGTGATGATACAAATACTCTTCACCTCGTGTTGATTTTTCAATACCAAATTCATCAGATTCTAACCAAAATGGATAATTTTGACGGAGGAAAAAGTAATAGGCATTGAGGCCAATGTCTTCAATGAAATATTTAAGTGTCATCTCAGTATCGTAATCGCGATTCAAATACCAACCAGAATAATTAGCTCGGATAATATAAGAATTACCCTCGACAGCATCTAAAAAATTATTTTCACCATTAAATTGACAAAAATTATTAATTGAAATAAATTAATATTACATTCAATGTTTATATTGATACTTACTAATTTTATTGTAGAGTTTGGTATTCTTTGCTGCTTCAATGACTTCAGAATTAAAGAATGCATGTGGATAAAATTCATATGATGGCGGTAATTGAATAAATATCGTGTCAGGTCGTCGAAGTACTGCTTGATAAAGTGCACAAATAAATTGGCCTTCATTTATATGAATTCTTGCCCACGCAGCAGTTTTATAAAATGTTTCAAAGTCCTTGGCGTAGAAAAATAATTTAAAAAGTACCTTAGTCTCACTCACAAGTTTGGGATACAAAAGAGAAAAAATTTCACCGCGTGGTAAAAATCCAAATTTATAAAGTTCCAAAAAATTATTTACAGCATCCTATAAAATAAAAATTTATTATTATATAATTTTTAATTCTATTTTAACATTTAATAATTATTCAATTGATATACCTGATTGGTGTAAGAGTTGATATTTGCTTCAATACTGTAGTCTTTACCCTCTTTGTACAAATCGGGATTAACAATATGTGGCTGGGAGACATGATAAAATAAATTGTAGATTTTTTTTTGTTTTACAAGAAAATCTTGATCTGCAGTTAATTCTGTATAGTAATAACCACTGCTGGCTTCAGCAGCCACTAAACATAACGGTACAAAAGCCAATAACAATAATAATGACCGCATTATTGCAAGCTACCTTCGTTTGCAGCGGATGGAAATTTTTTTATTATTATTCACACCAATATAATAAGTTCTCGTTTGAAACTTGTGGTGAAACTGCGTGCTATTGTTCCATTACCACTTCATTTTATAGTGTTTCGATGGGAATTTAATCATCGGACTATAGGTCAAAAATATAACCCGAGACATTATTATATATCTGTTGATTATAATAGTGCAAAATTTATTATAGAGGGTCGCTACTTATAGATAAAAATATTAATTATTTTTATATTTATTTAATGTGATAATTTTTTTATTTTTCTAGAATAGTCTAAATAAACTGTAAATATTTATTCATAAGTCACCAAATATTATATTAATAGAATTCATTTTTTGCAGATAATTTTGAAGACGAAGGGTAAATAAGAAAAATACTACAAAATTGTATTAATAATTATTGAGTATAATTAATGAGGGTCAAAAGCCTAAAGATTAGTCTTTGTAATAAAGTATTTGTTTATGCTTTGTATTGATATGACATTTTTATTCCTTTATTTTTTCTAATTAATCAGTTTGTCATCAGTCATATCGTTGTATCAGTAACTCAAAGATAAAGTTTATATTTGTTTATATTTTTTTTTAATATCATTTCGCCCTTTATCTTATATATTATGTAAAAAGCTAAATAATATTATCAATACTCCTAACGCATAGGTCAAATAGTTTTTATAAAATTTAAGATATCAAGAAATTTATTGATATAAATTTTACAAAATTTCCATCACATTATTTTTTAATATTCCAAATAATTAATTATGTATTCAATATTTCTATTTTTAATTCATTATAAATTTTCTGATGTTTTAAAATACAAAAAAGAATTACAAAGTTTGAATTATTTTATTCAAAACATTTCTGTTTACATAAAATCATATTCTGTATTTTTTTTTTACTGTAATATATTTTATATTGATGAATTAAACAGTGAGATTCATTTCCTCAATTTGTTTATGAAAAACGAAAACGTCTTTGAAGTAAACATTGGGAATATTGAAAGCGTATGGAACAACTGGACGATCCAATGGATATCCCATTGGTTTACCATCAACAACAGTTGTTCCCCATACAGGTGATGCAATATTGAAACTGTGAGCTTCATTAAATTCGCTGACGTAGACAAAGAGTTTCAATGGTAGACCTTCCTTCTTACCTTTAGGCAAAACCAAACGATCAGGGAATGCAGACACACGTGTACTATAAGTGTAAGCTTCGCCATTTTCAATTGCATGATTGAGTTTGTTCCAAAAAACAATAGTCGATTGTTCATCAGGTACAACATAAATAGATTCATGACTGCTGCGTTCAATTTTGTTATTACCCACTTTAACTAAAATAATTAAATAAAAGAATAAAATTAATTATCAAATAAATTCACAAATAAATTCATTATTTTATTTATTTTGTAATACTTACGATCAACAACCCACTGATCAAGCTCAAAGAAGTTGACGTAATTGTCAACAAATTTAAATTCACGACCTTGTTCATCATATTTTGGTCCCAAGAAAACACGAACGTAAGCTTTAACATTTTTCTCACTGTTGACAGTGATATGATAAGTAAATGGCTTATGATTCAAGCGATGTTGACGAACTTTGATAACAAGTGTCTCAGCATCGTGTTGTGAATTAACTGGTATACCATTGCTGATAACAGAATCAACGTGCTCGAAATATGTCAATAATTTATCAACAGCAACAGATTCAATCTTAACACCTGGGAATGCTAATTCATCGTGTGTATATTTTGGCAATTGTGCCTTGTAATTATGGAAATAACCAACAATTTTTTTATAAATACGATAGAATCCTGGATCTCTCAAGCTTGTAGTAAAATATTCCAATGCACTTGGATAAACATGTTGTTTATCAATGGAATTTGCACCAAAACCAAGTACTTTTCTGCATAAATGATCAAAGCTACTGTAGTACTTTGCATTTAAAGAGTCTGCATTACCCTCAATGAGATTACCAAGAATATTAAAACCTTCTGGTGTAAAAATATCAATTTGTTTTGGTGGACGACTATCATCATATACATAACCAAAATCAATTGCATCATGAATACGTGATTCAACTTCTTCAATATCATGAACTAAATGAAATTTATGATATGGTATTTTAGTGTATGAATCACGTTGAGGGAATGGTAATCCATTTGGATGATTCAATGATGGATAGTATCCAGTAATAATAGGTTCACGCCAATCAATAAAATCAATTTCACCCAATCCATTGGCCAAACGTTCCAGATAGTAGCGAGTTAATAATTGCTTGTGACCATAATAATAATTCTCACCACGAACGTCCTTTTGAAGATGGTACTCTTTGCTATTCATCCAGAATGGAAAATCGTGAATAAAATAAAAGTAAGCGGTATTCAAACTGACATCCTCAGTAAAGTAATTCAATTCCTCGTCAACATTTGCATGAGATATGTACCATCCAGTGTAGTTTGAATGAATAATTACATCACCACCTTCGTGATATTTTACACCAACGCTCTTCTTTACACCTGTTAAAAAAATTATATGATCAAATTAATTTCCAATTGTCACTTATTTATTTATTTATTTTTTTTTTATATTTAATTTTCATTTTAATTTTTACTCACTGGCATCACCCATTTTAGCACGGTATGCTGCTTGTATAACTTCATTGTTGAAGAAGAAGTGTGGTGCAATTTCATGAAGTGCTGGTAAACGAATATATTTAGTGTCAGGACGATGAATAATTGCTACTGCAAGAGCATAAGTAAACAGTTTGTCATTGACATTGAATCGAGCCCACACTGCAGTGTTATAGAAAGTATCGAAATCTTTGGCATGATAGAAAACTTTAAAAAGTGCAACAGCTTCCTCAAGATGTTCAGGATAAAATATGTTGAATACAGCATCATGGCGAATCAATCCATGCTTGAAACGCTCAACAAACTCGTGGACAACAGTCTAAAATTGTTTATCAGTTATCAAAATTATTATAATTAATAAAATACTTATTGGAATATTTTTAAAAAATTTGTAAAATTATTATTTACCTCATTTGCAAATGATCCAACGTGGTCTTCAATGCTCCATGAACGTGCAACTTGGTACAAATCTGAATTTACTGTAGTTGGTTGATCTGTATGCCAGAAAAGTGAATAAAGTACCTTTTGTCTTGTGAGAAAAGTTTTATCAGCAGTAATGACATCAGGTGGTACAGTTGCTGCCACCAGGCAAATGCATGCCGTGGCAAATACAATGAGATTTCTTTGCATTTTTTTTATTTGATACCAGTAACAGCCACAGTAAATTCACGTTGAATGGCCTTTGGGGAATTACAATCGCTTCCAAAAAAAAGTTGCTTTATATAGCAGTTCATCGACATAAATATCAATCACCTTTGACATTTAAAAACAAAAAAATCAAAGTAGTGCAAACTTATTTTTTATCGTTTCTTTATATAATATATTTAGCTATCATTTATATCAAAATTTTGGTATGTTGTAACACTGATTTTTGTTATGCGATTAATTGAACTTTGACTTTGTGTGGACCTGGAATAATAAATCAATGTATTATTAGATTGTATTTTATCATTCAGTACATTAAATTTGGCTGTTGTTTTCAAATTAACAGCATGATTTTGGTTTTGCGTGATAAATATTTCTTGCAATAAAATATACAATGAAACTTATTCTGCATTAATACAATTCATTAATTAACAGCACAAAAAATTTATATACAAAAAATAATCCTAATGAATAAAAAAGAAAATCTGTTGAATAAAAAAATTAATCTTCACACTAGATTTTAATACGTATATTCTGCAATTCTAATGAATATATTTTCATTATTTTCTAGACATACTAGTATACAAATATATGCATGTATATTTTTTTAGAATACTTTAATTCAAATCATGTTAGCAGCCACGAATAATGACAATAACAAGTCATATAAATAAATATTTATGTTGATATTTCAAATGATGGCTCAAAGATAAGGTTAGGAATTTCTTAGTATGGTCCATATGTTTTGTGATCAAGTAAACAACATTATATTAGTATAATCGCATCATATATTCAACACGTAATAACTATTCAAACTATAAATCAGACAACCATCATGTGATATTAATTGTCAATGTAAATTTATGCTATCCAGTGAAACGTGACGATCAAGTGCGTATATTATTATTTACTATTTCTGGTGAATAATAATTAATTAAAATTGCCGAATCTCATTACTTAAATATATTAATTAACTAATTGATAAATAATTCCATTATTTATTAATATTAAAAAATCATATAGGAATAATTTGGGATTTATATTAATAATAAAAAATAGATTTGAAATGTACTTTTTATTTTATTTCAAAGTTTGCACAAATTGTGAACATATAATCAAAATTATCCTCCAACATTTGATAATTGGAGATCACGAGGGGACATAGCATTATTCGTCATATTGAAACCATTTAAAAAATGGTTTTTTTATCGTAATCCATGAAGTAGTAAGGCTTCTCTTTAATATCGGATTTCTTTACAGATTCACCATATACATAATCCTTGTGGTAATCTTTGGGGTAATATTGACCACTTTCAACATAGTCTTTGGAGTAGTAGATGTAAATGTCCTTCATGAACATGTTGCCCAATTCAGTCATGTATGGTAACATTGGTCTGTCCAATGGGAAACCGAATGGTTTACCATCATAGAAGTATTTGCCGAATATTGGGAGATCGATGTAGGAGAATTTGCTTTCATCTACTGGTGAAATGTAGACGTATAATTTGAATGGCATACCACCAGCTTTACCTTTAGGTAAGTATAAATTGTCGGGGAATCCGTAGACTTTGTCGGTGTAAGTGAATGGCTCATTGCCTTCAATAGCCTTGAGAAGTTTCTTGTAGAAGTAATCACCGCCCACGAAGTCCTTAGCAGTGAAGATCGAGTGTGTGCTGTGACGTTCGATCATGTTTGTACCCGGTTTCACTGAAAACATCACAAATGAACATAAAAAATTTGCAAATTGTCATGAAAAAAAAAAATAATAATTAAAAAATATTTCTTACAGTCAACTACGAAGTTGTCGAGTTCAACGAAATTGTAGAAGCTGTAATACATGTAGTTCTCTTCCTTGAAGTAATAATCATCGTATGATGGTCCCAAGAAAATGCGAATTGCACCCTTGGTAACTTTGTCGCTCATCACGTTGAAGTTGAATGTGAATGGTTTGTAATTAAGACGGTATTTCTTTGCCTTAATATTGAATGACATACCATCCTTGTAGCTGTCTACAGTCACTGCATTATTGATGAAATAGTCGTATGGCTCCATGTAAGTGTAAAGTTTGTCAACTTTAACATCATGAATCTTAACACCACTGAATTCGAGTTCACTGGCGGTATAAGCTGGCAAGTGACATTTGTATCTTAAGAAGTATCCAATTATTCTCTTGTACAATCTGTAGAACGCTGGGTCGCGAAGAGATGCGCTGAATGTTTGAAGAGCGCTTGGTACAACGCAATGTTTGTGTTTGCAGTCATAATTGAATCCAAAAATGTCACGGTAAAGTGCATCAATAGCGCCGTAGAAACGAATATTACATGAATCGTAATTTCCTTCAATCAAGTTACCAAGATAGTTGAAACCTTCAGGGGTGTATAATCCAATCTGTTTGCCTTCATAATCGATAATGTATCCACTGTCAATAGCAGCCAAAATACGCATTTCAATGTTCTCAATTTCCTTGACATATTTGTATTTATATACTGGTACATCTGTGTAACGATCGCGGTTTGGTACAGCAACACCATTGCTATAAACGAGGGTGGAGAAGTAGCCTGGTCCAAAGTTTTTGTAGAAATCAAAGTCCTCAATTTCTCCCATACCATTGCTGAGACGTTCAAGGTAGTAACGAGCCAATAATTGTTGATGAACATAATAGTAAAGCTCTCCACGAATGTGTTTGGGCAATTCGAGGTCCTTGATGGTGATCCAGAAGGGGAAAAGATTACGAATGTAGTAATAGTAATTGTTAAGACCTGCATCGTCTGTGAAATAGTCGAGGCTGTATTCTTTGTCAACGTAATACTTCATGAAGCTGCTGGTGTAGTTTTTGTCAATGAAGTAAGTGTCGAAGTGCTCGAAAGAACCGGTCTTCTTGAATCCTGCATTGAGAAAAATTAAACGGATTCATTTAATATTTTTTAAATTAAATTAAATTATTTGTTTCATTTGAATCGAAACAATTACCTGAGGCCATTTTGTAGTGATGAGCTTCTTGAATGTATTCGTTGTCGAAGAATAAGTGAGGGTAGATTTCGTACATTGGTGGTAGAATGATGTGCTTGCAATCAGGACGGTACATTACAGAGGTGGTAAGGGCGGTGATGAACATTCCTTGGTTTAGGTAAAGACGACAGAAGCATGCGGTCTTGTAGAATGTTTGGAAGTCCTTGGCGCTGTAGAGCAGACGGAAGAGAACACGAAGTTCTTCACGATGTTCCTTGTAGTAAACAGAGAATAAAGCACCACGACGGAGCATTCCCAATTTGAATCGGTACAAGAATTCTTTTACGATCATCTGCAATTAAATGGAATAATATATTAATTGAATGATATTTTTTATTTTATGAATTATATTGAAAGATTTAATATTTTTTTACCTTGTCATTGTAAAAGTCAATGTTGCTCTCGATGTCGTAAGTGTGTCCAACTTCGTAGAATTCACTTCCGTACAATTTAGGTTGGTCAATGTACATGAAGAGTTCATAAACACGCTTTTGCTTGTGGAGAAAATCCACATCAGCGGTATGAGACTCTGTTGCTTTTGCCAAGCAAAAGGCCGTGATGGCCAAAACCAAAAACTCCTTTAGCATCTTCAATGCTTTTTTCTATTGTCTTCTTCGGTAATGTTGCTTGAACCACCAACCAGAGAATGATACTTTTTCCATTGTTGAGTGTAGGCTTTTATACTAAAATTTTGGAACTTTAATCACAATTATCCGACGAACTTCTGACCTCACTCTTTATATACATAATTAAAAAAATATACGATGTTGTCAATCAGTATGTGATTTCATGTTGAATTTTTTTCATGCCAAATACGATTTGATATCAATTGTATTATCGAATTTTGTTAGTAATTGATAATATTGGATTCATTTAATTTTAATTTAAAGTTGAAGGATTTTAAAAGCAGTTTATAATTATCAGTCCCATTATGACTTCATCATATATATTAATTAAATTGTTTAAACAAATAATTTTGTTGCTATAATATAAAAATATGCAAAGTTTGAATATATTGATAAATTATTTGATTTTTAGAAATAGTTTGAGAGAAATATAATTGAAATTGTTTATTAAATTTACAAATCTATAACATACATACATGTATTTTTTTATGTTTTTGTTTTTACTCTCGTCAGTGATTAAAGCATCATTCAATCATACATATACACATAAAAATTTTATGTCAAATGACCCGTTAATTTTTTTATACATAAATATGATTACAATTCGATAGCACTTTTAATCTTACTTATTTTTGTGAGTTTATGTTTAAAAAAATGTGGCACTAAAAATAATCGTTGAACAATTTGTGTGAGTCTTAATACAAGAGAAACATCAATTTTAATTATTTATTGTACCATCTACTTTGAATCTTGCATGGAAAATTAGACACCTCATGCAAATGAAATAACAAACATTCGTAATTACGATGTTTCAATAATGTACATTTATAACTTTTTCTTTCTTCTGTTTCAGCAGTATGAAAATATTCCATTCATTATAGACAACTCATACGAGTCAAAAGATATTTACCTGAGAAATTAGCTTAATTTAAAAAAAAAAAACAATATATTTCTATCTCAATTGATGTCTATACAAGAATAAAATAGTATTATTTTCAAAGTCTTAAAAAATATAATGGGCTGTAAATTTTTTGACAGAAATTATTTAAAATTCACAAATAAAATTTCGTATATTTGAAAATATATATTCAACTGCACATCGATACATCATCATCATCATCAGATCGTCCATTTTCCATGTCTTCATTCACTTCTTCCTCTCCTTCTTCGTGATCTGAAGTTTCTTCCCAATTATCATCGGATCCACTTTCTGCCTCCATTTCCCCATCAGTTCCATTATCCGAAGAGTCTAAAAAATTCCATGAAAATAATTTTAATAAAAAAATTCGCTGTCAGTCAATATAATTTCATGTGATACGAACGTAAAAAAAAAAGATATCAACATACCAGGATCTTGGTAAACAAGAAGACATTCTTCAGTGATATCGGTATTTTGTTTTTCATTTAAATGTGATATCTGACCAGTGACAAGAGCCACACGACCCCGAAGTCTAGATAACTCCGTTAAAATCAACAGTTTCGCGTCAATTAATCCCAAAATTGGACTCAGTGCATCGCCAATATCCGGAAGAGAAAGAAGATGTGCTGCATGGGTAACTATAAGCGTTTTCAACCACATAACAGCTATTCTACTGAGAAACATTTTGCTTTGTAACATTATTGTAAGTTCTTTTAATAATGGCGATATCGCTGCAATGGGCAATTTAGTTATTGTATTTTTAATAATTGTCTCATCTTGATTTTGTAGCACAGTCATAAGAATATTTTTATCTTTACTATTCAATCCTTGCATCAATAATTGTACCATATTAGCTCCCTTTGTAGGAGCATGACCAGTTGTATTTATCTCTGGATTTAAACTCAAATTTTCTAATCTATCTTTTAAAGGCAATTGTGAACCAACACCGTCACGAATACGTTTACCAATTGCGTTTATTGCTCCAGTTGTACCTGGTGAAAGATATTCAACATTTCCTTCAGTCTCAACTGATTTAACTTTTGAAACGGCCTCTTCTTTTCTCTCTTTTGACCATTTAATCTCAGATCGCACCAATGCTTGGACTTTATCCGAAAAGTCTGGTTCAATTTTTTCAAATGTTAATGTTAACAATGAGCTATATGCCAGCAGCATTTTATTATCCAATGTTAAATACGCTGATTGAATTGGAATTGATTGTATTCCTTCTTTTTGTCGTGATTCGGAGGCTATCAAAACTGTAACACTTGGCTTTAAAGGTTTGCTACATTTTCCATTTGGTTGATATACAAAAACGTGCGCTTGACCCGATCTATTTGTACTAAGAATTGTTATTTGTGAATTTTCATTAACTTGAGCATGTAATGACACAGGATCATCTTGCATTGTTAATGAACCGACGGATGTTTGATTTTTCGTTCTCTGAAATAAATAAAAATATTTAATATTTAATATTACATAAATTTACTTTTTTTATTATCAATATTTCTGGCAAATACAAAAATATATATTTCACTTACTTCATTCAGAGGCCATACACTAAGATAAGAATCTCCACTTGCACCACTGATCAAGTAACATGAATTGGCATCAATTTGAACAGGCCTCAAAAAAATAATTGGATTGGCATGTCCTGTAAATGATCCTATCACTTGTTTTGTCTTCAAATCCCACCATTTCATTAATCGATCAGCCGAAATAATTGTTTGGCCATCTGGTAATACAGCAAGAGCAGTAATTTTACTCTTGCCAGATTTCCATTTACATTTAATTCCATTGTCTTGAATATTCCATTCAACTATCTGATGATCATCAGCCGCTGTAAATAGACCAGCAGACGATGACCACGTTAATGCAGTCAACGCTGCTGAATGACCATTTTCCAATATTTTATTAATCGATGCTGTAGATATATCATATAAAGTAACATTTCCATTCACAGAACCCATTGCAATTATGTGCTTTTGATCTGTGTCTTCGACCACAGATTTTCTTTTGCGCTTCTTCCATGGCTGTAATAAAAAATATTCAGACATTACCTTTCTATATCCATATACTTATATACAAAATTCAAAAGGTACATAACCTCAAAAAAAAAAAAAAAAATCTAATTCAAAAGAGATAATTGAATTTACTCATGGAAAATTATAATGCAGCGGTAATTAATATTTTGTTAACAAGTTGAAATTCATTAATATATTATGCATCAATGTTAATTAAAATATTTCCTATAGGTTCATTTCTATTTGTAATAAAAGGTAAAAAATGTGAGCACATGGTATACCGTGGTGTTTGCCGATTGTTGTCCCACAGTTATCCATTCCAGAACACTGCATGGCGATGATAAATGTAAATCAGGAATAAATTCTTGCTTTAATCGACTTGTGGATGTTTCCCAAATTTTTAATTTTCCGTCTCTTCCACAATAAGCCCAATATTGTCCATCGGGCGAAAAGGCTGAGCAACCCGTACTAGCCATTTTTTTGTTGATAATTTAAGTGACTCCTTGCACGCCTTCAGATTCAGATAAATATACAGGAGGTTGGAGGCGGCTTTTCAACCAATAGACGGCGCAGCCGGCAGCACGATACTACTTGAATAATTCCAACGGTTATCATTGAGCGTCTATTTTAAGGTTAAATTTATGATTGTTATATTATATATTAATTAAATAAATTCAGTAAAAAAATTATTCAACATTAAATATAATTGGATAGAATTATTTGATGGGATAGTTATCATTTTTTCATTGAAAAATAATCATTTCGAATCATTATAGATAACAACTTGACTATTTATGTAGACTTGAATCTTGTGAACCTAACCTTTTTGATAATTTTTTAAAATTTATGTGTGGTCATAATAACGACTACGTTCATCATATCCATCAGAATGCAGGAATTATTGAGATAAATTTTATTCATTTGATATAAATGACAGTATTAAATTTATTATAAGCATCCAAATAAAAAAAAATTTTAATTAGCTTTTGGATATAAAAAAATTCCATGCGCTTGCGCATTAGAATCAACTTTTCTACTGCAGAGACCTTTACTACTTTAAGAGGCTGATAAGCCTGGAAAATAATTTTAAATTATGATAAGCAGCAGTCTGACATTTATATATACTCCTAAATTATCTTTATTTTTCACTACAGTACAACAATAATAATTATTTAATATTTAAATAACGCAATTTTTATGCTTATTAACTGTACTCTTGAAAAATATCGCAGTACTGTTGCAGCAGTTTCATCTATAACATATTTATTCTATTCTATATAGTATGAAATTATATAATTATTTATAATGTAAATAACGTAATTTGCAATAAAAAATATAAAAGAATTTATTTCAAGTATTATAAATATTTTATCGTTTGCGTTGAAATTTCCATTTATAAATTGGTGGTGCAGTTTTCGTACCCGGACGTATTACTTTTGGGTTCTGCATTGTTTTATCTTTTAATGCACGTCGTATCTCTAATTTTTGTTGAACAATAGTTAATTCACGTTCACGTTCAATTCTTTTACGTAATTCCGAGTAGGCCATATGTTTTTGTTGCTCGATTTTTGCCATTGTTGCCTCATCAATATCGGGTAATTTCATTCTTTCTAAATCAGACAGTCTGGGTCTGTTTGTTCTTCGACTGAGAAGAGCTGGATGTGTGTCTAAACGTTTAGCAAGATCAAACGAATCAACTTCTTCATCGTCATCAGCAAAAAAAATATGTTTATTTTGAGTATCATTAGCAGCGTCAATCATATGCAATTCACTCTGTAGTTTATCAACTTTTTTTCGTTCAATATTTTTTTTATATGCTATGTATTTAAGATCTTGTGTCTCCATGAGCTTTATTTGATCTGGTGTATGTTCATCTTTCTTTTCTTTTTCTCGGTGAATGCCATCTTTTATTTTTGAGTTGATCATATGAAAGTGAAATTCATCAGGATTTTTATTTAGAACACGCTTCCTTAGAGATTTTAAGATTGCTTGTTTTTCATTATAATCTTTAGCACGTAATACATAATCCTTTTTTTTCTCCAAGAGACCTAAATGTTTTCGTGACTCGGGCTGATGACGTTCCCGATGAGTTTTTTGTCCAGTCTTTGCTGCTTTCTTCCACGATGACATTTTTCGAATCTAAAATACAAATAACTCTTCACAAATTCTATTTAAATAAATATATCATAATTACACTTGTAAAATACCTTTATTTATACTTACGTATACTTTTTATATTTTTTTATATCCTCCAATTAAAGGTTATGTCTACCTTCCACCCTTTTACTTTATTGTGTTATATTTAGAATTTATTTCTCTACATGAAATAAATTGTAATAATGGTGGTTGATAGAAGATAAATATTTATTTTATTAAAACCTCGTGTACACTAACAAAAAATTATTGTATATAAAATGGCACGTGGTAAACAAGGCATTTTACAGAGGTGCAAAAAGGTTAGTTGAGTCGCACAGCGCACTCTCGCATTGAATACTTGAACTAATTTGTCGTATTCGAACAAATAAAATTTCAACTAATTTTTATCGTCATATCAAATGTAATTCAATAAACATATTATAGTAATTCAATTATAAAGTAAATATTCTCATCCTTTCATGTCAATTATTTATTCAATTTATATAAACACAATACAATAGATATTGTCTCAGTGATATATGTGATGGAGAGCATTCATGACGCCTGCGCACTAGCAATGTTTCTGCTTCCATGTTTGAAATGCAGATGGCTACAGCTATTTTATTCATCACTGCTGCAATATTCCTTTTCAAAATATATTCTTTCCCTCACTTTTGTATGCGACATATTACAATAAAAATCCGCCTTAATTATTCACAACATAAATACGTAATATCATCTGCCATAGGTCACAATCTGTCAGTGAAAGTCAATTTGACAGATAGATTATTTACATTTTTTTCAATTCACAGTCAAAGATTAAAGCAATAAATAACATCCATCAATTGATTCATATCGTTAATAATAATTATCATCATAATGAAATCCAGTTCAATAAAATATAATTATCAATATATAAAAGCATCTTTGTTGCAATTTCCTATTCGTCAATTATTTTTATTGTTGTTGAAACAATAACACATTAATTCTTTGAATATATCTATACATAATTTGTGGCAATAATATTTATTTTATAAAATATTAAAGCATCATATAAACAAATAAATAAAATGGATATTGTAAACGTAGAGCTAAATGTACCAATAAAATATATGCAAATGATTGATGGTAGAATATCCATAAGTGTACATAAAAATTATTTATCCAGTTTACTTAACATTGGACCAATAAATTTCATTGCTCATGATCGATTGTCAATTGATGAAATTGCTGCAAAACCCACTCTAGAGGAATTGGGATCCAATTGGACTCAAGTATATATAAAGGTAATTATAATGTTTTTATAATTATTTTTTACTCGAAAAAGAAATTTGATAATTTTATTTTAATTAAGTTTAATTAAAAAATGATAATAAAATTTATAATGGAATTAATTTTTACAGGTTTATGAAAAACAATTCAGCAATACTATACCATTACCTAGAGATAAACATTCCACAAGTTCAAAAGTCCAACCGGATCTTACATTCTCACAATTATTACGTTATGTTTCCGAAACAAATTATCGAAATTTGTGGAAGGAATCGTATAAAAAATATCACAGTACGTTATTTTATTAATAGATAATATAATTAATTTTATAAAATTAATTTATGTCATTTTATTTCATTTTTTATGGAATTAATTTAGGTATTTGGAATTTATTAGAGCAAAAAGAACAGTCATTATTAACACCAAGTAGCAATGATGTTGCTGTAATGCATGAAGTATTGTCTAGATTGTATGGTTGTCCATTGGTACATGTGAAGAATTGTCAAGTAACTTCTATTTCATCATTTTCAAATAATCGCTCACACTGCAATATTTTACCAGCAATATTTGTTATTGAAACATCAACGGCTTTTATTATGTTTTATGAACAAACGACAAAGTTCTCTGTTCAAGAGTGAGTTGTTGTTATTAATTTTTATTTTATCATCAATAATTGCAGATTAAATTACAGAATGATTAAAAATTTTATAGGTGTGTGATGTATAGTCCAGCAGCTTTGGCAGCAGGTTATAGCAAGCCGCTATTTATTGTCTATCAACTTTTACGTTTATCTAGAGATCTTCACGATTCGGGATTAGCTCTTGGTGAAATAACGCTTAGCGATATATTACTAATGGATAATTACACAATCCAAGTGAATATAACAATTGTTATAATTATTAATTTCAAGAAAATGTTTACAAAGTAATGAAATTAATTTTATTATTCAGGTATTACCAAAATTGGATGATAATATTTATGTCAAGTTCGATCAAATCGACAAAATTGTCACACATGAGAATAAAGTATCTCATGAATTACAAAGTAATTCAAATAAAGTATCTACACCGTTGAAATTAAATGAAATAACTAAAGGATCGGATTTTGGATTAGATAAAAAAATTGAACATCTTTGTGAAATGTGGATTCATGGACAAATAAGTAATTTTGATTATTTAACTGCAATAAATAATTTAGCTGGACGACGCTTTGGCGATCCTAGTTGTCATCATGTAATGCCATGGGTGACAGATTTTACTTCACGATCAGGAAAAAATTGGCGTGATTTTACGAAATCAAAATTTCGATTGAACAAAGGTGATCGACAATTGGATCTTACATTTGATTCACAAATCGCTGATGTGAGTTAATTTCACCATTTGTTAAATGCAGCACTAATTAAATTCATTAATGAATAAATAGTAATATAATCAATGATATAAAATTTGATTAATTTATTTCAGATTAGTCATCATGTCTCTGATGTTTTATCAGAAATAACATATTATGTTTATTTATCACGACGATATACAAGATCTGTGTTATGCAAGCACGTTCGATCTCATTGGGTACCATGGGAATATCCCGCGTCAATTCAACGATTGCAGGAATGGAGTCCGGACGAGTGTATTCCACAATTTTTCACGGATCCAAATGTTTTCAAAGTAATAAACCAATAATTTTCTGGCTAGAATAATTACAAATCATAATTAATACACAGAAATATTAAATTCATTAATATGTATATATTCGCTACAGTCTATTCATGAGGATTTACCGGACCTGGAGTTACCAAGCTGGGCCCGTTCACCCGAAGATTTCATTGTGAAACATCGCGAGGCATTGGAAAGTCTTTACGTCTCTGAACGATTGCATCACTGGATAGACTTAACTTTTGGCTACAAGTACGACAGCGCTCTTTTACCACGTGGCTATGGTTAGGGATTGACTGGCAGTAATCCAGATAAAGAAGTACCTTTCGATAGACCTACGCAAAATTAACTATTTTCTATAGAATTATTTACAATATTTAAATGAATTATTTCACAATTTTATTTTAATTATGATGCAGATTATCTGGTGTAGCAGCAATTAAATCGAAAAATGTTTGTCTTCAACTTGTGGATAATCACACGAGATTAACAAATTCAGGTGTAGTTCAATTGTTTAATCAACCGCATCCACAAAAAATTGTACCTTCACCATATTGGAGTAAAGCTGCGCCGCGTTTACGTAATTTGTCAGCAAAAATATCGAGTGAGTATTTCATCATCGTAGAAAATTAAAATATAATAATTAATTATTTAATTACTTTCTAATAGAAATAATTGATACAGAATCAGAACGGTCAAGTGAGAAAACCAGCGACGATGAGGGACACAGTTCCGGATTTGAAGAAGTCGAATCACCCGTGACAACACTTAATGTCCCAAAATCATCACCACTAGCACTCAGTCGACTTTTAAGTCGATCGCGTGGCTCACTATTAGCCGGGGAAGAAAATACACGAATAGAAAAATTAACAAGTCAACCAATACAACTGCCTAAAGATTACAATCCTATTGCAGCATTAATTCAAACTGAAACAACTCATTCATTCATGACTAAAATCTCGCATCATGTGTATCAACCCGGAATAATTAATCAAAGTGGACTATCCAACTATCGACAAATTGTTGCGTGTGCACGAATTAAAGAGCAACAAATCCTTGGCTGTTTAATTGTTGAAATATTTCTACATGGAAAGTTTCGTGCTACATGGAATACTGGAAAAATTTCATTCGCACAACGTTTAGAAACTTGTATAAATATTTTGAAACAATTTCCCGATGTATTGCCAAAGTGCGTGAGAAACGCAGTTAGTTTATTGTTACAAATTAATATTATTCCTGTGAGCTACGGTATCAATAGCGAACCGTGTAATACAACAGATGACGTTCCATTTCGTTATCCAACTGTAACTCACATGGGATTACCACCACCGTCAGCACATCAATTTTTGCAATCAATATTGTCTAATACTTTATTTCCATCATCACGATATTTTCAATATTTATTTAATATCGTTGAGATGCTACAAGAATACAATAATCTTGTGCGCGAATTGAATTGTACTTTACATGAAGATGACACGTGCGAAGCAACAACAAAAACACGAGTACAATTTTTATGTAAAATCAGTGAATGTAAAGTTAAAGCAGTTGCACGTGAATTAGAACGAATGTTACCGCACGCTGGCAATCCAATGGAGTCATCAAATTTACATTTAATTGTCCCACATGTACGACAAATAATAGATGAACCTTACAGCGCTGTATTAGCCACTTGGCTATTATTTGATCCTATCGCAAAAGCATTAGGACCAAAAGATACAGCTGAAACATTTCTCAGTCCAATTGTGAAATTATATGAGAATGGATCAATTATGGATAATGCAATATATGCTGATTATTTACCAACAGGAATGCTTGCTAAATTTCGAACAATGCGTTTGTATCATCGGACATTTTTATTAAAATTAATTGTGCGTTTAGGATTACGGCGATTTCTTGAGAATTTTATTACACCATTAGTGGAGGCTGTTGGTTGTTATCGTGACTATCCGCAAGATTCATCAAATAATTTAAATTGTCATCGGACAGGTAATTTAAAGAGTTGCGATTTAACTGGCAGTTGTGGCGATGGTGATATAATTTTATCACCACTTGACGAAGATTCGTCAGTTGATTCGGAGCAAAATTTGAACTCTGTTATGGCAACATGTAGTAATCAATGCTCACATGACACACCAACAATTGAGAATGACGTTGAAGAAGTGTTTGCAATGGAAACTGAAGAAATTTTATCACCATTAGAAACAAATAAACATTCTAGTGATACGAATATGGGATTAAATTTAAATATTATTGATGATCTTGTTGACGATGTTGTAAGAATTTCGCCACCAGGAATGATTAAATCACCAACAATAACGATTCCAAAAGCTAATGATGCGCGTGGAACAAAATCTGTCACGAATTTTAATACAATTGGTTGTCATGTAGGGAGTAAAACATCAAGTGAGGATATACCAATATCAACTTCATACACAGGCAATGTATCATCGTGTAATTATATCGTCAATGAAATGAATCCATCTGAATTAGCAATTAATATTGACACTATCGATATTACGTCCGATGACGAATCCATTAACGAATCCACAAATAAAAATAATGATAGACAATGTCTATCAGCGTCCCATGAATCTAAAGTTTCAGACATGAGTGCGGAATCAGTGATTTGGTTGTCACATCGTCTAGGCCCAGTTTTAACCGCTCGATATTTGTCACGTAATTTATTGCGAATGTTGACATTGTGTTATGCTGGAAAAATAAATTTATCATCAATTGACGACAATCATTGGAGTAATAGACAATTGTATTGGAAAAAAACACGATTAATTGGTGATGTAAATGCAACAAAAGTTCTTGAATCATTAACAGCTATTGCGAATTTATACGGTGAACAAATGATTTTATTACAATATTTTGGACACATGGCAGAGCTGTTGACGTTATGTAAACGTAAATTGTCGCCAAATTTAGAAGGTGGATTGGTTTCATGTTTGGCATTATTATCGTATATTACACCATGTCTCAGTGATGTTTTATTAATTGACGCATTGCATGAAACAATTGTTAAATCAATTTTACAACCAACTATAAGAATTCTGTCAACAACAAGATATTTTTTTCCAAGTGGCGCAATTGCACGTACTGCGTTGGCTGATAAATGTCTGGAAGTATTGTCACAACTTTGTATACGTCTTGGAAGTTCAATAACAAAAAGTCATTTGAGCTTACCAATTCAACGATTTTTCCTCGCATTTGATAAAGTCTTTGGTGATTTATCTAATCAAACTTATGTGGATGATGCTCAAATAAAGGCAAACGATAATTTAAAAGGAATCAACTGTCCACTTGTTGATGATAAACAACCAAATGATTTATCTAAACGGACAGCTATTGAATCAACATTATCAGCAACAATATCCGAGGTACATGCGCCTCTAGGAACAGCTTCTAATGTCGCTGTATCGTATTCACCACCAGTGGTGGATAATGACACATCAAATCCACAGCGAAATCAAGCTTTGGAAGAATTGAAAGCAGTATTCACCTTAGAACTTGCGCATAAAGCTTATTTACTTTTTTATCGCAATGTCGACGATGGACTAATGAAAGAAATATTAAAAAATCATGATTTCATTCGTGATTTATGTGAGAAATATGAATCTACAACTCCACTATTTGATTCAGTGAGTATGAATAGATCTGAAACATGTGACACACTAACAGATGAAAAATTATCCGACAGTGATATGATTGTCAAAGGTATTGGAAGTTTTGGGAATATATCATTAATTGGAAATCGAATTGAAGTTGGAGAAAATTTAATTGATAACATTAATATCCCAAGTCGTGAATCTACAATGATATCAAATGGAAGACAATTACGTGGTAATTGGCTTGCGTATTGGGAACATGAAATCGGACGACCGGATAAAGATTTAACGTTCAATATGAAGCAAATAAAATTACAGAGTTTTGTTGGACACACAAATACGGTAAAATGTTTGCATGTTTTGGACAATGAAAATAGTTTTATGAGTGGAGCACGTGATAAAACAGTTAAATTATGGAGTATACGTAGTCAAGGTGATGGTAATACAATATCTTCGTGTCAATATACATACACAGGTCATAAAAAGTCAATATTAGCTCTAAAATTTTTGGAATCATTGAGATACGCAATAACATGCGATAGTACAGTCCATTGTTGGGATCCATTCATGGGTTCATTGCTTGGATGTCCAGAAATATCTCGAGCAACACCAGTAAATGCACTGGCAACAACCTCAACACTTCCCACAACTCTTTTAGTTGCAACAACTGATATTACTTTGCGAGTAATTGATTGTCGAACATTTCAATATGTTAATGAAATGAAAGTATCAATGAATCCTACGGGTTTGATACGATGTATTGCAATTGCGCCAAGTGGACACTGGGTGGCATTGGGACAAGCATCTGGTTTTCTAACGATTTTAGATATCAGAACTGGACTGATAATTGCATCGTGGAAAGGTCACGAGTGTGAAATACTCCAGCTGGATGCTGTTAATGAAACAACAATTATAAGCTCGTCATTAGATCAAACAATTGCTGTATGGAGTGCAATTGATGGTAAACTAAAATTTCATTTGAAAGGAGCAACTGAGCCAGTTCATTGTATGTCAATTTATGAACATCAACTCATATCAGGCACAACTGCCAATAAAATTGGTGTACACACATCAGTTGATGTTGCTGCATTGTATTCATCATCAAAATTAAGATCTGATGCATTTAAAGGTGTACTTACTGCCATGACCGTATTGCCATTAAACAGATTACTATTACTCGGCGCCGATAATGGCGGAATTAGTTTACTCTGTTGAATTAATATTAGGTTAGATTGGTATCTAATTATAAATTCAAATTATTTTTTTTTTAAACTATGATATTAAATATTCCAGCGATGTTTTCATTTACAAATATTATCTGTCGTAAAATAAGTTAGTGTTTATGGGAAATAATTCAATTATGAATTCGAATATTTTCAATTTTTATTTATTTAATAAATTATTCAAATTTAACAAAGTTAACCTAAAAAACTATTTACTGGGTTGCAATGTCAGTACGTAATTTCAAGACTGCAAGAGCAGATGTTGGTGATAATGTAAAAATTCCAATTTCGGCTAATACTTCTTTAGCTGCATCTTCATTGTCTCCATCAAGCGCCTCAATTAATAACATTGCCGAACCCAAAAGTACATTCAATAATATACATGATTCACGCATTCTGTGAAAGGAAAAAATAAAAAGTAGAATAAAATTATTGTGTGCAATTACAATTACTTAAAGTTAGGTAGAATTAATTTTGATTAATACATACAGCGGAAAATATGATTCTGGTTTTTCTGTATACAAGCCAAATAAGGGAAAAAGATTTCGAGTTATGTCGTATTTTAATTGTGCTGCGCCACCAGTATTAAATTGATTTTCAAGAATTACACCTTCATATAAATAACGATCGAGCTGCGATGCAATATTTCGCCATGCAATATTAAATAATGGAAGTGATAATGCGTCATTAAGACGATGAAGTTGTTTGGTGAGTTCTTCAAACATTGGACAACCAGTTCGAGTTACTGATAAAGAAGCAACTTCTTTTTCATTTTGCATAGCAAACCATCTAAAATAAACACGTACATATTAAGATATAAATTTAATTTCGTTAATTATGTGTATTTAAAAAGTTTTTCTTTTTAACTTTTATTTTGATAATTATTATTTAAAAATATATTATTACTTATCAGTTCTGTATGGTCTACTTTTGGCTTTAACCTCTAACGCAACTGAATCACTTATTTCATCCAACAATTCTTTTTCCAATCGCTTCAATAATGCAACAGCATCATCGAATACAGAACCATTTTCTTCTATATAATTTTCAGATATATCTGTGCCTTCCTCAGTTGCGAGTTCCGCTGCGTCACATTTTTTTTTAAAATAATGAAGTTGTAAAAAGTGCTGAGAACAAAAAATCATATCAATTAAATCATTGTCCAAATATTGGTGTATTACTTCATAGAATTAATGAGAATTTTCATACGACTGTATCTCCCCATTCTAATAAAACACTCGATACGTAGTACAAAGAATTTAGTATAGGAGGAATTAATGAATTGAGTGGATCCTCACAATCTTGTTGAAGTAATTGCAATAACCGAACTCTCCAATCGTCAATCAATTCCAATTGCAATTCGAGGAATTGTAATCTAAAATTGTAATAAAAAAAAAATTAAATATTGATTTATTTCAAATGGGAAAAAAATTATTTTACCGATGTCCCGGTTGTGGTAAATGGCTATATCTATCAGAAATAGTTGTTAATAATGTTAGAAATGCATCAGCACACTCGGTGATTTTCATATCATCTAAATCAGTACCATTCACTCTTTCCCATGCGGTTTGAGCATTCAATATAACATCTATCTTTTCAGTTGCATCTAAAATTAAACAAAAAAATAAAAAAGAAAAATTATCAATTGAATAAATTAATTAAAAATAATTTTCTTCTATGATTTACTCACATTTTTTTTCCATATGGATCCATTTAACAAAAATTTGTGCTTGAGTTAATACCAAGACCGTTGCTGGCTGATTTGCCGGATACAAAAGTGTATCACGAAGTTCATGCTCAAATCCTAGTGCTTCATCGACTAAATGTGCAAAATGTGTATCATCATATTGAGCTATTGGCAAATCAGTATGCAATTTTTCCACAGCTAATTGAACCAATGCCCTCATAAATTCTACCTATTAATTTATAAATTGTGGGATATATATAGATATTATCAACAAATTTATCAGTAATTTTGAATTATTGATATCGACTATAACCTTCATGTTTATGTAAGTGAATCCAGTTGAATTAGCAATAGTTTGAACATTTTTTTCAATCCATTTTTCATGATCTTTAATCCAAGTAAGTATTTGCGTGAAAAACCATTCTGGTTTATCGGGTCGATTAGTTTGTTTATTTCCAGTAAAATGATATATAAATCTTTGCCGCAGTGGACGAACCAAAAGAGCAATTGGCAAACAAACAGGTGCAAAATCCGTTAACAAACTTGATTTAACCGATGGTTCATTATTTTTCCTATTAAATCAACTGTTAAGAGTCAACTATAAAAATTTAATTGAATTATTTAAATGTAATATTAAATTTAAAAGGATACGGTAAATATAATTGCAACAAATATTCCGTAAGTATTTTGAATCTTGTCATAGTTTCGGGCATTACTGTATTCAATGTACTAAGATTATTACCACAAAATGGCCATTTCATTGTTTTCAATACCTCTGTGTATTCTCTGTCAATAATAAATTTGACTGTTAATCATAATTAATAATAGAATTATGTGCATGTGATTGTAAATTGTTAACTTTAGATAATATACTTGGAAAAACGTTCTTTAAGATGATTGTGCCAAAAGTACAATGTATCACGAGCATAATTTATTAAATTATGGCATGATGAAGATTCCAATTGACAATTAATTTCAGCGAGATTTGTGAATAAAGTTATCATTGATTCATCATTACCAGAAGCCATCGATTCTTCCATTTCATTGCTAAAAGTTTTATTTTATATTATTATTCCATTTATAGTTGATTAATTTTTTTTTTTCATTTATTTATACCTGATTTCCTCAATATATTTCAAAAACTGAAGATATTGAAGAGTTTTTTCAAGTTCCCCAATTTTAACAATGACTGTTTTAATCTTTGGAGTTTTATTATCTTCTTCTAATACTTTTGCAATTGATTTCCGTAATTCTTCAGCTGCTTCAATTGATTTTTCCACGTCACATCGAATTAATTCCACGTTTGCTACTGCATTTTTGACCTTTGAAGGCACTTCAGTTGAAGCCATTGATAGCTATAATGTAAAACAAATATAAATAATATATAATTAGCAATTAATAACTTAAAAGAAAAATGTAAAATGAAATTTTTATTCAAATTATAAATGTATTATTAATAATTATATCATCTATACCGATTCTTCAATTTCATGTTTTTCATTTTCAAGCTGTTCATGAAACTGTTGAATATTGTCAAGATTTTTTAAATCTGCGCCAAATATTTCATTGAATTTGTTGATAACCTGTCGTCTAATATCCATTGTGTTAAATTTATCTTTGGAATCAAAATTCAATGTTTATGAATTCATTAAATAAAATAATTTACTGTCCTCGAGATAAATATTGTTTTTTTGTTCTATGTGTCAATAAACTGTCATCATCTGTACAATATATAACCTAACCTAAAATTTTTCACAAGCTAAAATGGCGGGAATATCGTCTACAATTTTGAAAAATAAATAGCGCTTGTATCAACATACATTTTTTCTTTTTTCTTTTTTAATCCAAATGCAATATTTAAATATTATACACAATCAAGCTGAAAATTATATTCATAATTGATCCTAAACAAATTATACGTGAATAAATCAAACTATATAAATATACAATACGTTGAATATACTCATTATAGTAATTGAACTGAATATAGAGGTTATGTTTGCTCGAGTTCATGCTTCAATGCAATTGATATCCCCTCCATTCATTTTATTTAATTTAAATAATTAGATATATCGAATGAATACCAATGCAATTTTAATTCAAAGTTTAATAAATAATATTCATACATATATGATAAATATATTATTGTTGTCAACAATCATCTGAGGAATGCAGGATAATAAATATTTTTTACAAATATCATTTTCAGATAACTATTGTTATTATTATGTGCTACTATCTACACAAATACAAGTACAAATTACATTTTTAAATCATTTTCTATGTTTTTCATATTGTATATAGTACAAGTTAATTGCGATAACAATAATGGAACACCAGACACGCGATTTTAGTGTTTAATATATATATTACGAATTCTCGAATATTCATCTACGTATACATATGTTTATAAATATGTATATATAAGTATGATTATTAAAGAGATAAGTAAATATATCTATCGACTTCATTTCTCTGCAATTAATTCACTTACAATATTGTATCACCTATTATATGTATGCTTGCACAGCATAATATATTTGAAAATAAATTTACATGAATAAATAATTAATTATACAGTTATTAAAAGGACGGATCTGTATATTAAAGGCATTATTTTAATTGAGAGTGTAAAATCCACAATTAAAAATTTATATTGCTCTATGTTATGTTACATAAAATATTGCGTATTTGGTAATTAAATAAATTTTATTTTTTTTTTTTCACACCTCGTGATTGTAATTGATGATTTTTTGTTCTTTGTTTCATTTATCATTGGTTTTTTGAAGACTTTCCATAAACAGAGACATAATTATTATTTATGGATTTTTAATGATCAATTAAAAATCAAATTTTATCATTTTTTTTTTTTTTTTTGACATCTGTAAATATGATGCGAAAATAATTTAAAAATATTTACAATACTTTTTGACTCTTCATTATTAGCATTCACATTTTGTTTTGCTTCGTCATATTATTTTTCATATGAATTATTAAATAAATGTACAATAAAACGTTCATCAAATTATTCAATAGCTCGTCACTTATTTTCAAGGCACGTAGTAAATAGTTTATAATATAATTATAAGTAGACAAAAACAATTGTACTATATTTTGCCATCAGTATACTAATAATAATATTCAAAATGTGAGATAAATAATTATTTCAATTTCAGATCTCATATAAACAATTCCTTCCAGTCAATATAAAATAAAATAAATTTTATTTTATATTAATTTCACAAATAACTTCCAAGTTTTCTCATTTCCCTAGAATAAATCAGAATATTATTATCAGAATTTCTTTAATATCTAACAATAAAAATTTCTCTTGGTAGATTAAAAAAATTATATAATCTGTCTTTCAAACTCCTGTTTTTTTTTTTGTTCTCGTTCTTATTCCAAAATATCTAAAGTGAATCCAGTAGAGAATCAAGTAAATCAAGTTGATTCTCATCCCATCCAACAGTGGCAATTAATAAACCAGTTAAATCATCCTCAGTAAGACTAACTTGAGTTGATTCAGGCACTTCTGGTAAACAGTCAGGGATTGGTGGTGATACACTGCTTGGTGGCGTTTCATATAAAGCAGTACATGATTTTTTTACAAGTGGACTGACAACTGTTGATGTTGTTGTTGTCGTCGTTGTTGTCATTGTTTTGATTGTCGTTGGCATTCGATGTAAACGTGATGATGATGAACGTCTTCGTGTACGTTTACCTTCCTCCAATCTTTCTAAATCTAATTTCCAAAAGCCACCTTTGCCTGGCTCATTCTTTGATCGTGGCAATTTTACAAAACATTTATTCAATGATAAATTATGCCTGATTGAATTCTAAGAGAAAAAAATAAAACATTACAAAAATTAATCATTGATATAACCTATAAAATATTATTTATAAATATCAATATAATATGTAAATATTAATAATAAATATTAATATAAGATATTAAAATATAACCTATAAAATATTATTTATGAATATCAATATAATATGAAAAAATTAATAATAAATATTAATATAAGATACAAAAATATAACCTATAAAATACTATTTATAAATTTCAATATAATATGCAAACATTAATAATGAATATTAATATAAGATACAAAATATTAATAATGAATGTTAATGCAGAATATAAATTATAAATATTTTTGTTTGTTTTCAATATAAGAATTATTTAGTTTAATTGAACTATTTCAAGAGATATTTTACCTGCCATGCAGCATCAGCTTGACGATAAAACATAAAATTCTCTCGTATCCATGCGTAAATATTTGATAATGTGAGTTTATTATTATTAGCACGCATTGCAAGACATATCAAAGTAGCATATGAAAATGGTGGTTTTGCATCTGGATCTGTCTGATATTTTTCTCCATTTTCCGCAAAGTCTGTATAAATATTATAAAAATAAACACAATATATAAAACGTTAAATGAATTCAAAAACTATATCCACATACATATTCTATTTAAAATTATTTACCAATTTCAGCTTTGAGTAACGGTGACATTTTTTTTGGTGGACGTCGAGCCACAGGCGGTGGTGATGGTGAACATGGTGGAGTTGGTAAACTTGATGCACTTGTAATATCCAATGATTGTAACCATGATAAACTCGTTAATTCAGCTTCAACTCCCCAATCATCATCAGTTTCCATCCTGTCAGCAATATTGGAAGACTTGCCATCATCATTTTGATTCACTGATGTCTCAATGACCCCCGTCTCCCTCTTCATCATTCCAATTGTCTCATAACCACAGTTCCAATTCTATTTACACTAAAAAAATAAATACATCCAAAATTAAAAATCTTTAATCAACTTGATGAAATTATTTATCACACATTTAAACACCAAGATAAATAAATAATAAATAAATAATAAATAAACAAAAACTTACACAGGCAAAATCAACAAATCAAAAATTGATAAAAATCCTAAACAAAAATTTAAATATCACAAAATTATAATGCGTTTTCCATTTAATTATTAAATAAAATAATTTCTTCCAACAACATAACAATATTTATTTATATCTCAACCATTTATATGTAAAATAAAAAAAATGACGTGTAGGTTATATGAAACGTTGATTAAAAATAAAGCTCGCGCATTGAAGTCTACCAAAGACTGAACGAAAACAGAACAAGAATATGTACATATTATTAAATGAGCGGTAGGTATATATCAAGTTATACATATGTACTGGCGTATACATATTATAATATATATTGGTAGTGGCCAATGTGGGGGCTTGATAGCCCTATAACCAACCACCACCAACCAGTAAGCAGAACGGTATCCATATTAGTTCTGGTGGTCTTTTATTTATTTTTTTTTTTCTTTCCTCTTTTGTTTTTCTCTCTTTTCTCTATTACTCCTGATGACTGTTGTGTGTTATAGGTATGAATATGGTTGGAGCACCTCGTGTGGTGGTACAATACACATGACAGGTGCTACACATTGGTTCCTTTCACAGGTGGACCTTTGGACACGACACCCGGTGTAAAAACAACCCTCTTGTGACTACCCACTAATAACTACAACTGTCTATATCTGTATGATATCAAATTATTTTTTTTTTCTACGTCTTTTTTCATTATTTTTATTTGACCTATAGATTATTATAAAATGTTGGAGTTTTGTTTTGTTTTATATTATTTTTATTTATTTATATTTTTTTAATATTTATTTTGTTCTTTATTATTTTTATTTTTATTCTTGATTATTTTTATCTGTTTTATATTTATTTTATTTTTTTATTATTTTTATCTTTGTGTTGAAATTATTTTTTTTTTTTTTAAGAATTTTGAAAAAATGTTTTTTTGGAAATATTTAAACTTTTGTACATTATTTTGTTTTCAATGGAAAGTAATATTCAATGCCAACACTACTGATGATAATAAATTGTAAATAAGAAAATTAATTTATTCAACCTGAATAAAATTATCGAATAAAATTTTAATAAATTTATTTTTTTTTTTTTAAATAAACTTGAAGAATAATCGTTAAATAACAAGCTTTAATTTTTTTTATTTGTATTCAATATTTACTCCCTTGATCTATAATTGCACAGTATGAAAAAAAATCCTCGATATTAATAAAATATTTAATTTCAAATATAAAAATAAATAAATACAAATAAAACTAAAATAAAAACATTTACAAAGAAAAAATCTATATTTAATATATTAATATTTCAAATTTTATCATCACTAAAAAAAACCCAATAAAAATAAATAAACATTCACAACAATAATACACAAACAACCCAACAAAAAATAAAAAATAATCACAATAAAAAATAAATTTTCTTCATCAATAAAAAAATGAATTTAAATTTCATTTAAACTTTAAAAATAAAATATCAACTCTTTTTCTTCTATCAAATTAAATAAACAATATATATTAATACATCTACCACTATACATACATATTTGTTTATGTATCATATACATATAAAATCGATTCTCTATATATAATATATCATATACTTTCTCACATAAATTAAATATATTTTATTCAACAAACGATGAGTCTAGCCGATTGAAATTCCACTGCGTCACTGGGTCAATTCATTACATATTTATATATAAATATGTCGTTATATTATATGTCCATAAATGTATGTACATATGCCAGTAGTTGCGGTACGATATTAGCAAGCCATACAAGCACGAAAGAAAAAATAAAAAGAAAAATTAAATTGACATCTTCTAAAATAATTTACACTTGGACAAGTCATGTCATTTATTTATGGCCATGAAATATTAATCAATTCACATTTCCACATGACTTTTATTTATTAATAAAACAATATTATATATATATTAATTTATAAGAAAAATATACAAATATATATGTATGTATTTTATTCCAGGTGTACAGCAAAGAAGTTCACTGTAGCTTGACGTACATAAGAAAAACCGGAAGTACTGGCACGTGCAGGTATAACAGAAGGAAAAAATAAAAATAAATGACATGTGTCAGAGGAGAAATTTTAAAAAGAAAAAAAAATTTTTATAATAATGTGAAATAATTATTATTGGACTTTCATTGATCTTTTTTTTTTTTATGTAAGTATTTATTTATATATTTTTTAGTTTATTTAGTATAACTATATAGTGTATGTATAGATATGTGGAATGATGATATTTTATTATAGTGTTAGAGAGGGGAAAAATAAAGCCCCGTCCACTTTGGATCCAGGACACGAATCACGTTTAAGATAGCTGATGCTTCTTTATCATTGGTCGTCGACCATTGAGGATTGGTAGCATCAACTTTGGCTTGGCCACGTCCACATACGTCGCAAGCTCACGTTATATATATATAGATCTATTCTCCCTATGTGTAGAAATATATATGTATCTATGTATTCTAATGGAAAGAGGTTTGACATTTCTCCATTTTTTTTTTTTCTGTAGGTATTAAATATTCTTTTAGTTTAATATTTTATGTATTATATTATATTCATTTATAATATTATATTATATTCTTTTATATTATATTATATTATATTATATTCTTTTTACTGTATGAAAAAATCGTAACTTGATTTTATTTAATTATTTATGAGAAATAAATAAAATGTAGAAGAAAAAAATTTTATTATTTTAGTTTAATATAGTTGTAAACTTTTCACCTTTTTCGTTTTTATAATCTCAGTTAATTATACTAAAGAGGATGGAATATTATTCTGGAATAAAATAATATTTTTAGATATTTCTTCACAATTATAGAAAATAATTGAAAAAAGTTTGATATAATCAGATTTTTTTTTATCTAATTTAAATTAAAATAAACACAGCAAATTAAATACCAACTTTTCAATAAAAAAGTTAGGATTTAGGATTATTTTTGTTGTCCTTAGGATAAAGAAGAAAAGATAATTAATATAAATTCACATTAAATATTAGCTGTAATAATTTTAATTTATATTAAATATAAAAAAATCTGATAACATCAAAAATTTTTTCTACAATAGTAAAGAAATATCTTGAAATATTATTTCATCTCAAGCTGTATGAAACCAACCATCAAACAAATCTCCAATCCCCACAAATAAAGAAAAATAAAAAAATAAAAAAATAGCATCCAAATTTTTTTACACCACAAAAAAATAAGTTTAAAACACATAAATAAATAAAAATATTATTAATCTATAAAAATTCAATGGATCGGAACCATACACTGACATAAACCTTTATTCGTCCTTGTCCTCTTACCAACAAAGTGGAAGTATCTGCCACCAACCGATCAATAATCTCCTGGGAACATCCGACCCCCTGCCTCCTGACTGTCGGACCCCCCTGACTTGGTCACATTCTATCAAGATATATATCTATATATCTATATATATTCATACAATGAGTGGTATATTGAAAACAGCAGCACTAGCACCAGCACCAGCAAGTACCACCAATAATGAAACAAACCTCTATGTATACCAAAGTCCAACACCTGCCAGTTATTCTTTCCTATTTTTGCATATGTGCTGCAGTCAACTTGTGTGACTCACTACAACACTCTACAAATAATCTTTTATGTATATATATATATATATATGTAAATATGTCTGTATATATATATATGTATGTATATTATATATTATATACAGAGACGATTTAGAATACAAACGGACTCGGCCAATGCCACCCCACCATCAAACATGACAACCAGCCCATTATATAAAACGTCATTAGCTTCCACCTTTTTTTTCACCATATACCACCACTCAATGATCCAGCTATTACCTGATACAGGTGCTTAATATATATGTGTGTATAGGTGTAGAAATAAATCCATGTGTATGTGTAGAGGGGTGTATGTAATATTAATATAAAGAAATATATAAAAAAGATTTTTTTTTATTTCTAATTGTTCATGAGACAAATTGAAATTATTTTTATTTTCATATTTATGATTGGAATTAAATGATGATATTATTTATTTATGATTTATATTGGTATGGTGAATTTAATTTTGTTATGATTTTAATCATTTTTATTTTTATTTATTATATGGTAATAATTATTTAATTATTTTATATTAATTTTAAATATTAATTTTAAATATTGTGAAATGAGAAAATTTTTTTTTTTTTATTATGATTGTTTCAATGTGATGGTGTTATTATTGAGTAATTTAAATGTAGATTTGTTTATACAATTGTTAATATAAAAGTAGAGAAAAGAATATTATTTTTTTTTTTTTGAGAGATATTTTTTATTATTTTTGGGAATAATTTATTTTTTAATGTTGAATAATAATGAGTGGAATGTAATGTAATATGAAATTATGATGAATGTGAGAAAAATGGAAAAAGTGTGTGTATGAAAAATTGTATTAGGTCATAACTTAGGGATGATGTGGACTTATTTGAATGGTTGAGACATATAAATGAATATAATATGTGTAAGATTTATATAGCAAAACAGATATACCCTTGGTATTTCTCAGTATAGTGAATATAACTATAAATGTGATGGAGGGTCGCAAAGAGGACGGTGGTATTATAGGGGTGAGGTAACAGAAGCGTGTGTGATAAAATATTCAGAAGAATTGATTCTCTTTTGACGCAGCAGCACCCATTGAGTAATGCATCATTTTAAATTAAACGTATTTTTCCTACAACCAATTTTATTAACTCAAAATTATCATAAAAGAAATTGCAATTAATTTGTAATATTTACACTCATTAATATTTATAATTTAATAGTCAAGAATAAAATTAATAAATTAATTGATAAGAAAATTCCATTTTTTTTTTCTATTGCAATGAGAAATTAATTTTAAATTTATATGACGCATTAAACAATAAATATAAATATTTATATTTATAAATAAATTACTCCATCATACGTCACCTTTCTTCGACGTACTGTGAAAAAAGCCGATAAAACTATTGTCTGTTTAAAGCAGTATTCACTCTACTTCAATAAAGCTTTCTTCACTCTTTTCACTGATTTTTTTATCGTTACACTTTCTGTATTGTTTAATAATATTTTATATTAATTTTATGATAGTATATATATCAATTTGAATTGTCGTTGCGAAAATTAATAAACATTTAAGATAGATTCAATTGGAAAACAAGCACAAAATTGTGAACGTCCGTCGCTTTCATCATCCCCTAGAGCACTAACGTCGATCCCCGTCGACGAGGTGGTAACTATAGTTAGCCGCCATATTTTTCACCTGAAGTTGAGGGATGTTTCAAGCGGCAGGCAAATATATACATGAATATACAGTCATAGATTAGTTTGAAATTGTAAATAATTTTAAATCAACAAATAATTTATTTAAATTAAATAGATAAATTTACTGCTGCATTTATTAATTGAAATTCTATGATATTATTTTATCTCTTGAATATTATTGTATATTATTATTGATGTATTTATGTAATATATTTAAGGCATACGTATGTTTGAGCGTGTTCAAAATGCACCTGGACCCGCAGTTTATGCAAACAATCGTCACGGTAAATGAATCCCGACCCTTGTATGCGTTTTATCTGTAGCAAGAAAATCCATTTACCCATAGATAAAAGATTAATATTAGATATTGAATTTATTTTTTGAGGAATGATAATTATTATAAATATTATAACTATTTTTCATTTAATTAATATTCAGGCATTTTATTATCTTTTACATTACAGTAGATTATTTTTTTTTGCTTTACTTCTTTCAATGTCAGTAATAAGCACAAAATCTAATTGCAGATGAAAAGAAAAAAGAAATTAATAATAATGAAGAAAGAGTTGTATTATCAATTAACTCTTTATAAAACGAAAAAAATTTCTTTTTTAATTTGGAAATGAAATTTGATTAAAAGAAATAATACTAGTTTTTGTAGATGTGACGAGACAGACGAACGAGCAAATTCAGCAATAAATCCCATCATAATTTAATTAATTAGACAGATTATTATATTTTTTATGAAGTTTCCAATTTTTTTCCTCTATCTCAATAACATTATTGGATTTTTTTTTAAATGCCGAATGGATAGAATCCTATGTATATTCATTCACTTGTCGATTATATTGCAGTGGCGAAAAATTTATTGGCATATGTGAGCTGAAATATTTTTTTTTTTTTTCATTTTTTTACTTCTTCACAGATGTCTATAGAAAATTACACTAGTGAAATTAGTATTGCTCGCTCGTTCTTATTATTTTCTACAAAGTCATAATGATTGCAATGATTCTATCCAAACTTCTATATGTATGAATTAATTCCTTATTTAAATTATCCATGATTTCTTTCTTTTTGTTTTTTATTCTCTCTTTGTTCCTTCATTTAATTATAGACATGACGCGCGACACTGTTTTCAAGCGATAAATTTACCAAATGGATTACTAATACAACGCATAGCTGTTACATTATCGCAGTTGATTTCCCAAAATTTACATTCGTACAAATTTTTCTTCAAGTTCTGAAAAAATTAGACATTGAAAAATAGCAGTTGTATACATTTTTGTTCATGATTTTTTTTATCTACTCTGCTTATTCATCAATTTCTTTTTTTTTATTAATTATTTTTTTCGTATTGTAAGTTTATCTTCATTAAGGCTGATTGGTTGTGAAAGGCGTAATTCCATTATTCGCCATATTGTCTAAAATGCCACTGATATAAGCAGCCACATCAATTTGTGCCTCCTCAGATCGTCTTATAAATGCATGATCTAAAAGCTTATTATATTTTGGGCGCTGATGCTCCTCTTTTATTAAACTGCAACAATTCAACAACAATGAGAAATTGAAAAAATTCCATTTAAATAATAAAATAAATAAATAATAACATAAAAAATAAAGTAATTATATTTTTTTTTCTTACCATGTGTTAACGAAATTCACGAATTCCATAGTGAAATGATTACCATTGTCATTAGGCGATAATCGCGGTGGATCACCTTGAACAACTTGATAAAGTTGTTCAAAAACAGAATTCCATTTTGGATATGGAAAATAACCAGTCGCTACTTCCATCAACGTGATTCCCAATGACCAAACGTCACTTCTTACATCATAGCCACGAGCACGTTGCGGATCTATCCGTTCCGGCTGGTAAAACATGTAACAATTTTTTTTTTTTAAATTAATAATCAATAAATATATCTTATATAATTATTTGAATCATATCTTTTGATTAATTGTAAATACATACAGCCATATATGGTCGACAACCTGCATCACGCGTACGCGCAATAGAGTCAACAAGTTGACCCGATATACCAAAGTCACATAATTTTATATTGCCACGACGATCCAATAAAATATTGCTTGGTTTAACATCACGATGAATTATTCTCAATTTTTCTTTGAGGTAATTCAATGCCTTTACTGTTGCTACTGTGATTTTACCAAGTATGCATTCCGGTATCCTTTTATTTAATCTCTCGTATATAAATTTATAAAACTTATCTAATGAAGTGTCCATTAATTCCATACAAATCCAACAGTCACCTTCTTTAAATAATGCTCCATAAAATTGCACGATACATGGACACTCATTTGATTTCATAACGACCTCCAAATCCATCAACAATTGATTTTGTTCCCTTTCATCTACAGTAGAACGAATTCTCTGTAAATATAATTATGAATTAGTAAAAATGAAAATAATATTTTTATTAAATTTTAATTAATAATGTTTGTTTATTATTATTTACCTTCACAGCCATGACTGTATTGCTTATCCTATGAATCATTTTATTTACAGTACCAAAACCACCACGTCCAATTTCACCCAAATCCTGAAGATCTTCACTTGTGAAATCATAAACTGTATCAGGTGATAATTGCAATTTTCCCGTGCTTTGCATTGACTGGCACATTCGCAATTTGTCTCGTGCTTTATCCGGAAAATAACTTCCCGATTGGGGTAATGCTATACGTGATCTTCCTGACACTTGTGTCAGTGGTAAAGGCAAGACGGGACGTGATCTAAAGGAATGATAAAAAGAAAAATTAAATATTAAAAATATCAAAAATGAATTTTAATTTATAAATTTTTTTCATTGTTCTTAGTGATGGATAAATTCATGAATACTTACGGCACAGGTGAATTACTTGCTGATGTCGTGGTTGAATTTGAATTGCTTGAATTTGTTGAATTTGAAAATGGCAAATTGCCACTTTGAATCGGGAAAGAAAGCTTGAGCTGATGCCTTGCTTCAACTTTAATTAAAAATAAATTATTGGCTATTAATTTTTATGTTCAATCTTTATATTAAATTTTGAATAACACTTGATTAGTTACAAACCAGATTCTTTTTGAATATCATTGTTGGAACGAAAATCCAAACGTTGAAAATTGAATGTTCTTCCAGATCCTTGGACTGTAAATGAAAAATTCTTTTATTATCAAATATAAATTGAATTTATATTCAATTAATCTATAAATTAAGTAAAACTAAAATGTGAAATTAAGCTCGTAGGTTAGGATCATACATAAGCATAATGATTTCAAAGTGAAAGGCGCGAAAAATGTAAAATTTATACATACCTTGATTAAATTGATTTGAAGAATTGCCTTGGCTTTCTGCCATTTTGAAATATAGGAAATAATGAAAATTTTGTAGACAAATATCACTTGTAAAGACACTCCTTTTAGACCTTACTACAGGAATTTATTGGGCTAATGTACACGTTTACCAAAACCCACATCATTTATCTAATCAATAATACAATCAGTTCATTTAGTGAAACAAACTTTTCTTTTTTCTTCAATAATCAATTATTTGTTGATCAATATGTTTACAATTTTTTTTTCCAGAAAATTCCAAAGCTTTTTTTTTTCTCTTTCTAAATTTTCTGATAATAGATGCCGTAGATAGTAGAAGAGTGGAAATGAGTCACATAAGTATATGACTGAATAACACACAACGGAACACTCTTCGAAAATTGAGATCCAGAATTCCGGAAATATCCTCAGAATTGAACCAACGACGGATGTAATTTATATTTTAATTTTCAAATCTATATTCAAACATTTCACAACATAAACTACAATATATTTTACATTATTAGCATTTTTTAAATATGTATCTTGGAATTTCGAGTAACTTATATTTTTTGTTTTATTCTCTAATAACAACAATCGTTTCAATATTCAATTGTTATTAACAAAAAACGAATCACAAACATAATAATATATATTTCAATTGTCGAGAGTTGTGGATTGTACTTAATGGTAAAAACTCATGTAGTGATTGTCGGTAAAGAAGAAAATTATTTGAGGTTAGGAAAAGTAGAAATGTATTTCTGCCAAATTGGAGAAATGTATTTGGGATATATTTATTTATTTATGAAGTAATTATACAGGGAGACTAATTCAAATTGAAAATTATGGTTTTAATACAAAAAATGAGGTTACAAACATTAATTAAATTCCTCGATCCTATCAGGTATGAATTATTAATTCCTATTATGTATAATTTCATAGCTTTTATCAAATTTCCTCGAGAACTCTATTGAAAATTAAACTCATGCGGAATTATAACCTCTACATTTTTCTCTGTATTTATTATATTTATTTTATTATCTCACAAATTATTTATTAATTATTTACATTTGTAATATTTTAGATTGACGAATATTGGAGTTGTCAAGTCGTACAGTGTGTTTCCACCTAATCATGTAAAGCCGGTATTTAGAAAAAGTGAGCAAGCGTTATTAAAAGAAACCGGTGAAGCTGAAAAACTTGCACATGTTCCAATTCGACCACCTTTAGATAGTGAAACATCATCAGAATTTTATGATCCAGTTATTGCGTATGTAACACACTGTTAATCTTTTTCTATTTTCAAATGCACAATCATATCTGGTTACAATAATTCTCTTATTTCTTTCAGTAAATTTACCAATTATATTATGCGAGATGGTAGAAAAAATTTGGCTAGAAGTATAATAGAACAAACATTTGAAAAAATAAAACGTACTCAATTGATGCGTTATCATAAAGCATCACCAGAGGAGCGTCATTCAATTATTTTAGATCCTAAAGAGATATTATATAAAGCAATCGAAAATGTATCACCAGTAATGGAACTAATTCCGATCAAAAGAGGTGGCGGTACCTATCAGGTATGCCATCATCAAATAAAATTTATAAATTATAATATTAAATTACGAAAAAATAATGACTATTGCATTTTTTTTTCTTTATTTATATTCATAGGTACCTGTACCTTTACTTGAAAAACGTCAAAAATTTTTGGGTTCGAAATGGCTTATTAAAGCAGCTCTAGATAAACCAGGAGAAGTTCGTTATCATGATGTGTTGGCTAAAGAACTCATTGATGCTGCAAATAATCAGGTACTTTAATTATTAATGAAATATTATCACTGTAAACATTATTATATTTTTGATTTTTATTCAGGGACGCGTTGTGAAAAAGAAACATGATCTTCACAAGCAATGTGAAGCTAATCGTTCATATGCTCATTTCCGATGGACTTAAAATATATTACATTAATTTACCAATGGATATGTGCACAGACATTTATATGTATATAATTTTTATGTATTTGAAAATAGGTAATTAATAATAATGAAATAATTTGTGTATGAATAAAATTGATAAAACGAATAATTTTTATTTTTTATTTATACAATATTAGTCTAGTTTTAAATACCAAGTGTTCTATAATATTCACTTTCGTCAATAATTTTACCTTTGGAATATAGTCTCAATGTTAATTTACGTTTAGGAAGTTTGAGTTTATTAAACAATGGCGAAAAATGAATGTTTTTTGACTCAATATATTCCATGTCAGAAATTGTAGTTTCAACATTCATTCTCTTTCCCCAATAACTCACGTATGAAATTATTAAATCATCAGTGTTCTTTTTTGAATATATAAATCCCACAACATTATTGCAAAAATATCCAACACTATGGAAAAACAAACTTATCGAGAAGGCTGTAACATAAAAAATAAAAATGAATAAAGACATATTATAATTGTTGATTATTGAGATTTTTTATTGATTTAAAAGATTGAGAAAATTGTTTATCTTGCCTGAAAGCATGAAAGTAGCTGCAACTGAATATGGTAGAAGACTCGCCATTTCTAAACCATAACTTACTGGAAGCATTACGCCTGCGACAATAGTGGAATTACGTTTCAATCGATTGATTATGCAGACAGTTCTAATTGGATCTAAACAATAAATTACACTGTATCCCGGAAACATTTTAGATTGATAAGACGAATGTCTTGCAATAATTTGTGATGCCGCTGATGATGAACGGAGTAATTGCATACTGCATAAACCCAATTTTTTACAATTATTTAGGAGTAAAGCCATTTTTTATTTTTTTATTATTCAAAAAATCTTCTTTTCTGTTTAAATTTATAAATTACTCGTTTACAATATTCTCTTTTGAGTAATTAGCCAACAACCATTCAGACTCGAGGCGATACAAAATTTATTTTTATCACCGATTAGTTTTTTTCCCCTCTAAATGGAGGTTATGTATTGTTAAATGTTAAGAAAGATTTTTAGGTTATGTAGAAGGATTTTTTTACTTCAACCAGTAATAATCATATGCATTAGCAACCGTATTTACCGACTTTATTTCTAGTATATATATACACACGTTTTAAAATAGTAGAGGTCTCTGTAGTAGCTGAGATGTTATATATGTATATGTATGTGGATGTTCGCGAGCTCCTGCGCGCCTCTGGTGCTAGGAAATCATGATATTGGTGG
>JAQQBS010000002.1:19220217-19248849 GCA_030347275.1 Microctonus aethiopoides
CGCGCTCCATCTGAACAATCAACTTACGCGCTCTCTATATTTCCACTTCTCAAATAAATCAGAAAACATTCATAACAGAGAAGAGTAGAGATATGTACAATAAAAAAAAATATATGAGCCTACATTATCGCACGTGTTGACCAAAAAAAGAAAGGTTAACACCGAGTAGCATGCAAGTAGTCGATTATTAATTATTTTAATAACAAGTGTGTATATTAAACACAACAAACAATGAGTAATTTAAAAGAAGCGTACGTATAATTTATTTTGTTATTCAACACTATATTTTAAATACTGCACCTAAAAACTATTTAATATTTGAGGTTATACACATGGAACTATATGTACTTATTTGGCTTATTTGTTAAATTTATCAAATAATTTTATTTATTTATAGTTTTACTGTGGAATCAAAGCATGGAGCATTTTATACTGGCGGAATTGTCAAGGTATGAAATTTCAGTTGCAAACAATAGCAAATTAATTTAATTAATTACATTTATATTTGTTTCTTTTAAAGATTTAAATATTTTCTTAATGTATTAAGTTTTTTTTTCTTTTTGCAGTGGAGTTCAGATGGTGAATATTTATTCTGTCAAAACGGTGGGACATTATGTGTATTATCAGTTGATAAAGGACTTGTCATAGCACGTTTGGGCGAGACAGAGAATGCTGAAGATGAAGATACAATAAATAGTTTCACACTAAGTCATGATAATGATTATGTTGTTTCTCATCATAAAAGTGGTCTTTTCAAATTATGGTTACATAAAGGTAACCTTCTAATTTATATTATTACATATAATTATCTACTTCTTCACAATTATTTGTTTTGATCATTGATATTATCAATATTTGATTTCGTTAGAGAACAAAGTTAAAAAATTATGGAAATCAATTCACAATGGACCAGTACCAAGAATTGCTCTTTCCAAAAATAATCTTATTATGGCGTCGGGTGGAAGCGATTCCAGTGTAAGATTGTGGGATTTGGAGCATCACTCATGCACCCACAATTTGAAAGGCGTTCAAGGAGTTGTTAGGTATAATCTTTGGACTATTATTCAAATCAATAAACAAAAAATACTGGACTAGATATAAACTTATAATTATCATTCATTTTTCAGTGTATTACATTTTCATCCAGATGAAAGTAAACAATTAGTGTTTGCCGCAGGCGACGATACAAAAATTTACGGATGGGATATTAGCACAGGTCAATTAAAAACCACACTCTCGGGACACTTTAGTAAAGTAACATCATTATCATTTCACGATGATGGAATACATTTATTGAGGTAATTAATTAATTTATAATTATGAAAGCAAAATTAATATAAAAATAATCATTTTTAATTATATTCATTGTTGCAGCTCGGGTCGTGATAAAGTATTGATCCTTTGGGACATTGTAAAAGGAAATTCAATCAGGATATTGCCCGTGTACGAAGGAATAGAGGGGACATTTATATTACCATCTAATATTAATTTACCAATTGATGTCGATACTCAAAATAGCGAGAAAATATTTGCTGTAAGTGCCGGTGAAAAAGGCACTGTAAAAATATGGGAAATGAAGTCTGGGCATGAAATTTATTGTCAAAATAATTCACTATTAGCTCCAGCTAAAGAAGATGGTGGATTGTCAATAACTCATTTATTATATAATGAAAAGCTTAAATCGTTTGCAGTTACCTCAGTTGATCACAATATTATCATACATTCATTAGAGACATTTGATTGTTTAAAACAATTTGTTGGTTATACCGATGAAATTCTTGATATTGTTTATATTGGTAAAAATGGTGATCATTTAGCAGTAGCAACAAATAGTTGTGATATTAAATTATATGAATTAGCAACAATGAGTTGTCAATTGCTTTGTGGTCATACTGATTTGGTATTGTCATTAGCTACATCATTATCAAATCGTAATTTAATGGTATCATCAGCCAAAGACAATAGTGTACGAGTATGGTTAATGTGCCAAGAGACATATAAAATGTTTTGTATCGGAAGCGCAATACGTCATACATCGTCAGTTGGATCTGTAGCATTGTCACAGGCGTCATGTGAATTTTTCGCTTCAGCTAGTAAAGATTTATGTTTAAAATTATGGACTTTACCAACTGATCTTTCAATAACTGATCGTGATATTACATTAAATGCTACACATACTGTATTAGCGCATCAAAAATATATTAATTCCGTTACAGTATCGCCAAATGATAAATTATTGGCAACTGGATCAGAAGATAAAACGGCAAAATTGTGGAGTACAGAAAATTTACAATTATTAGGTGTACTTCGTGGTCATCGTCGTGGTGTCTGGTGTGTACGTTTTTCACCAATCGATCAAGTATTATTAACATCATCTGCTGATTGTACAATGAAACTTTGGTCATTATCAGAATTAAATTGTTTAAAGACATTTGAAGGACATGAATCATCAGTGTTGCGCGCTGAATTTATCTCACGTGGAATGCAATTAATTACATCGAGCACTGATGGGTTATTGAAATTATGGAATGTCAAAACATCTGAATGTGAAGCAACATTAGATGAGCATGATAATCGCGTATGGACATTGGCTGTTAGTAAAAACGAAAAGTATATTATAAGTGGTGGTAGTGATTCTTTGATTGTAAAATGGCGTGATGTAACTGAGGAAAATCGTGCAAAAGCCACTGCTGAAAGAGAACAATTAATATTGGAAGAACAAAAATTATCAAATTATCTTAAAGCAAATAAATTAATATCTGCATTAAAATTGGCATTGAAATTGGATAAACCACGACAAGTTCTACGAGTAATTGAAAATATTATTTTAAATAAAGATAGCAATGAATTGAAAGAGACAATTAGCGAATTAAAGACTGATTACAAAGTTGCATTACTTAAATGCGCTACAACATGGAATACAAACAGTCGCAATTCCCATGTCGCACAGGTAATCACCAAGTGCATTTGCGTGAGATAATAATCATGTCACGCGATTGAGAGTCACTTATTTCTATTGATTTGTAAACGTTGATTTTTCTTTTCATATTTAATTTTTATTTATTTATTTTTTTTGTTTCATGTTTCAGTTGGTTATTAACGCATTGTTGAATGACATTGGGAGTGGCAATTTGCAAGTTGACAATTTATCATCGTCTATGGAAGCATTGATACCATATACAGAGCGACATTTCAAACGTCTCACTCGATTACTTCAAGATCTTCATTTAATGAATTACACAGTAAATCGTATCAAACCACATAATGAACCTATGCTTACAGATGAAAAAAATAACGATTAAATATACAATCTATATTATTTTTATAATGTGTAAATAAATAAATTCTATTTTATACTCAATCGAAATGAAAAATATTGATATCTAATACTAATTACAGGCTGTTTGAGTATCAAATGAAAATACAAAAATAAAAATTGGATTGTATATATGAACAGCAATGTGAACACATAAACGTATAATTTAAGAGAAATTATCAATTTTAATCTTTGAATATATATGATCTACCGTCTCATCGGCGCGGTGTTTTATATATTGTTGAATATATATCTACAATGGTAAGGTGATGTGTGCGTTTGGTAAGCAAATGAAATGTATATATACTCCGACAAGTGGGATATTAAAACGTTTGGTTGGCGCTTGAAGTTAATCAACAAAATTTACCTGTTCACATATACTGCAAAGCCTCTCACAGCAACATCAGTTGATGTTCAACCACTGTACATTGGATACACGAGAGAGATAGCTAAAGAACGTGAAAAATGTGTCAAGATAATAGAATTATTTTATTATGTCAATTTGTTTTATTTATTAATATACTTCATGGTGGATTGAGCGTGTCAAGCGCGTAAGTCAATCGATTTCGCTTCTTTTTTTTATTGTGATTTACAATTTATTCATTTATTTATTTCTTTTTTCTTTTTATTTATAATTTACTGTTGTATTTTGGTAGCTGGTTATTATTAAATTGAATCGCGATACTTGAGGAAATGAAAAAATTGTAATGAAATAAATTTTAAAAAATTCTTTTGAGTGATGAAAAAAATATTTTTATTTTATCAATTTACATTAAAAAATAATATTGCGATCATTTATATATGATGATAATTTCCATCTGTCAATAGTTGAATTATTGAGGTATAAAAATAGAGTATTTTTATTTTTCAACTTGCGGTTATTGTGGCTTACCAAACTTTTTAAATTAAAATGTCAATTTGTCGTGAAATATTTTATTTATTACTGAAAATTTTACATTGATTTCAATGAGATTGTACAAGCGATTATTAGTCCATGACAAACGATTGCGGTTGTTAATCGTTTTGCAGAATTAATGAAAAAATGAAACAAATGTTTCTTTTTTCTCAAGGGCAATTTGTAACAAATATTTCAAACTAAGATCTCAAGGTTAACAAAACTATAAACGCGCAATTATCAATAGGAAAAAAATCCATAAAAATTCCTACATATTTTTTAATATAAAAATTTACTCATTACACGCCTCATGCGTTTTTACTTTTATTAAAAAATCGAAATTTGAAATTCACTTGTGTAAACTCGAACTCTACAATATTAAATAAACATACATAAATACATACAATATTCTACATAGCATCTAAAAATATATTTGATATGAATCAATTAGAAATAATCCAGGCGTTGACATGCATAAAATAATTGATGGTTTGTTCATTTATTAAAATAAAATATATAACAAAATAGTAAAAAATAATAATGATGAATTGAACATACATATTTAGCCATAAATAATTATGAATGAATTAAAAATAATAATAATGTTTATAACAATTAGCGTGATGATAATATTTTTATCGCCGTTTGACTGTTTTTCGTCGGCAGACATTAAAAATTTGTTTATATATCCATACATATCCATAAATTATATATTAAATATATAAACATCGTCATGTTTACATATATGTACTCTATCTGATTATGACGTGGACTATTTGTTTTACAAATGTTACAATCACGTGCACTAACAAACATTTACATACAATATTTGCCTACACTTCTCTTTACCCATTTGATATCGGCAATATTAATTAATTTTATATGAACACGATTAAATAAGGAACAAATAACGGAATAACAGTATAACAAAAATTATAAATAAAATATTAAATTATTCATCGGATTAATAGAATGACGAAAATAACAAAATTATTACGTGTCACTTGTACGTTTTATTATTTTTTTTTTTTTTTTCATCATATCTATTCAAATAACACACCTGTCTCATGTAGATGTAATCCCTAATGTTCTGGCGCCAAACGCCAGAACATTGACAATTCTAGTCGGATGCTCTCACGAATATTAATTCATCCTCACATATTTTTATCACATTATCAATTAATAAAAGACAATTATAAATGAATACATGATTTTTCGCAAATTTTGTAAAGAATATGTTTTGTATTTTAATACGTTATTTTATTTTGTTTTTTTATTTTTTCATGGATTATTGATGTACAGGACAATGGACGGTGGCAGTTGTCCAACTGTCAACATCGCCAATACATTGACCCAAAAGGAATTACTTCATGAATTGACCAACGATTGTCGTTACGATAAAATGGTCAGGCCACCAGGTGAGATCAATGCGAGTGACCCAATTCATGTTGTCTGCAGAGCTAATATATACACAATTAAATCGAACATGGCAAAGACATTGGTAATTTTTCAAGATTTTTATTATATATTTAAATGTTTCATTATTGAAATTAATATTGGATAATAATGAACAGTAATTTTATTAATGCTATAACTATTTGGATATGAATTAAATTAATAAATTAATTTATTATTACAGCAATTTGATGTACACATGATGCTGCAGTTTCGTTATCATGATAAACGTTTAAGATATGCAGATATTGCACCGCAATATACTCAAATTTATGGTGGTCAATCAGCCCACGATCTCATATGGACACCAGCAGTATTTGTAACTAATGAACGAAGTTCAGTTATTATGGGAAATGGCGTTAAAGATTTATTAATTTCAATTGATCCAAGTGGAATGGTAATTTTAAATACACGGTAAAGATAATTTCTTTTTATATTCAAATAAAATTATATTTACATCAAGCATAATAAATTAAATTAAATAAATTTTATTAATATATGTATAAATATTTTTGGCTAGACTGGAAGCAACCTTGAATTGTGCTCTTCGTTTAGAAAAATTTCCCTTTGACGTGCAAGAATGTCCACTTATATTCGAGAGTTGTAAGTTAAAATTAAAATAATATTTCATATATTTAACACAAAATTATATTGATATATTAAATAAAATAAATATAATTACTCTGTTTTTAATTATTGTATCAGGGACTAATAGTGTGCAGGATATGAAACTTGATTGGGACGAGTCGCCCATTGTCCTTGCTGAAGAATTACATTTGACAGAGTATCGACTGGTTGAAAAATGGGTTAATAACACTGAAGTTTCTTACACTGCAGCGCAACAACACTATGGGCACTTTGGTAATTGAACAATCGATTCCTTTATTTTTTCTCTGTTCTTCTTTTACAATGTACAGCTACGTAGAGTTTAAATCTTAAAAAATGCTACGTTATTATTGTGGCAATATTTAGTATATGTTTATAATAGTTAAGTGTTTTACTTATTTATTATTTTTATTACAGCTGGAAATTTTAGTACCATCAGTATCACATTTAAACTTGCTAGAGAAATGGGCTTTTTTGTTATGGATTATTATATACCATCGATATTAATTGTTGTGGTTTCGTGGGTTTCATTTTGGCTTCATGTTGACGCAAGTCCACCAAGAATAGTCTTAGGCACAAATACAATTTTAGCCTTCATGACTCTAGCGTCCAAGGTGGAAAATTCTTTGCCCAAGGTGTCCTACATAAAAGCAAGCGAGATATGGTTTCTTGGCTGCACGATATTTCTATTTGCAGCAATGGTTGAATTTGCCTTTGTAAACACAATTTATCGGCGAAAGTAAGTATTTATTTATAGACATTAATAAAATTATAAATATATTTATTTAATTTATGATTTAATTTTTATTTTATTTTTAGGAAAAATGTTCCATTGAAAAAAGTTAATAGTAAATATATTTTAAAATCAACATTAACACCGCATTTAGCGAGGAAACAATTTCAAAAAAATACAACGAATTTAGAACGTTCACGTTCTTGGTCATCACTTGATCGTGGACAATTTAAGGAAAATGATTATTCAAGTCAAAATTATCTTACAGTCCACGTGAGTTTTATCATCAAAATTTTTCACTCGTCTCCAATTAATATTTAATCAACAAACTTGTTTTGAATTAGAAAAAAAAATACACTTATATAAAACGATATCAATTAACAACACAATAATTTATTACATACATTATTTATTACACTACAATTAATATTTACTTAATATCTGTGCATATATTTACAGAGCTTTCCGAGTACTATTACTATACCAACAGTGCGAATTGATGATGAACGTGAACGCGATTATTCCAGTGGTAGTGTTGCAACAGTTGAAAGTATAACACCAATTCCAATGAAATCATCATTAGCACGACGTCCAACACTTGCTAAACTTCATAATTTTACCACAATGACACCGCAAGAAATTGCTCAATGGATTGATAAACGTAGCAGAATTGTATTTCCCGCAGCATTTCTTATATTCAATATTCTTTATTGGTCATTTATTTGGATATAGATATATTTATTCAAGGATAATTATAGACATTCATGTATCTATTTGCATATACATATTTTCTTTTTGATACATAATTTATTTATAAAATGCCTTAGACATACGTATATATCTTACCTTGACCATCACGATCATTGACATATCGCAATAAAATCATTTTCATTGTAATACGATAAAGTCAGCTTTGAAACTGAACATTTTTTTCTATCTTCTATCAGAAACGGATATAATTTATTAATAATATGTATATGAAATATCAATACTACTACCTAATCATCAAATAATAACATATTAGAGTCTATAATTTTAATTTATAAATCAAGTTTAAAATGTCAACAATTTTTTATAATGTGCATATTCAATAATTTTTGTTTAGATTTAAAAATTTCGTAAAGTTATTAAATTTATATATAAATGCGTTTTGTATGCACATTCAACAATTATTACATTGCGTGTTGTTGTAAGAAACAAAACAAATATTTCGATATTAATCTATTGCGTTGCGGTGGTGTTTTTTTAATCTTAAAATCAAAGAGTAATACTTATTCGAGGGTTGCCACAATGTGAAATATATATCTGACGCACAAGGGGCTATTTTATACTGGAAAATATAAATGTAGGTGAATATAGGTGGTTTAAGAAAAAGAGGTGGCCCACCACCCTCTTCATAAGGAAGCTAACGAAGGCCGTCACTTGGAGGCTATCGGTCATTGCATATACATACATACATATAAACTATGTATGTACATATACCGAAAATTTTCGTGACTCACGCAACAACAATTCTCGTTCAGGCTGCAAGCTCTGATAAAAGCTTGCAGAGACATGTACATATTATGTCTCTGGTGTAAAATGAAATAGACTAAATTATTTTTTTTTTATTCCATTCAATTTAATTTTTTTCATTTGTTTTTTTTTTTTTTTTTTTTTTCATAATCACAGACAGATATTTTATATATTCTCCTGAAATTTATTCACTCATCGTTATCTCTCTTTTCATAAATACATATTATTCATTATCACAAAAAAAAAGAAAAAAGTAAAGCAAAAGTAAATATAAAAATTATAATTCTCACTTTATTAAAGTCATAAAAAAATTCTTGATTTATTTACAAGAGAAAATAATGTTATAATTAGCTCGCGAATAAATATTTCATGTTAATATAAACATAGAGAGATGATAATCATTTTGGAATAAATATAAAAAAATTTTTATTTATCATTGAGTAAGAAAAATTATTATTTATAAATGTACATTGTTATTTTAAAATGAATGCAATGAAGAAAGTTTAAAAATTGTATTATTAAAATAATGTTAAAGTGCAATATTAGATATTTGAACATGTAGAAAAATTATAAGCTCAATGTTTTTTATTAATATAATTTATATTCACCTTTGTATTATATACTTTTATATATTTATGGATAAATCTTTTTATGTGCGTGTGTGGATGGCAATTAAAAAAAAATATGCTCGCGCATTTTCATTCCTTTAGTAATATAATATACGTATGTGTGTGAGTGTGTTGAGTACATGTTTTATGTTGCGGCCAACATTGGAGTGGACATAGAATCAGTTGGCGTTTGTTGCGCGACCGAAACACACTCTTCGTATAATATTTAACTATAATATTACTCGTGCGAGCTTTTTAAATTTTATAATAAGTAGTGTCGCGTGTCGTGAGCCCTTGGCCCTCTTATTCACGATACTTAAACTATTGTTTTATTTTACCTTTCACCCTCGTTACTTTTAAAAGAAATTTATTTCTGGGACACAGGTGTGTATCTCAGTGATCTTGATACACTTTTAATTTTTCCCTTGACTTAAAGACATAACTTTATTTAATATTTTTTATTTTTTATTTTATAATACTCGATTTGTTTAATATTAAATCATTAGCAAATATTTACACATGAAGTAATAATGCAGATAAATAAATAAAAAAAAGAATTTAATAGCTGTATAAGCTTTATTGGAATATAATTCAGAATAAATTGGAAATAAAAAATAAGTAGAAACTGTTTTAGCAATTACGATTGACTATTGATTAATTAAATTGGAGTGTATAAATGTGCATCATAGTTTGTATATATTTTTATATGTATGTGTGTATAAAGAAAGATAAATTTTAGTATATAAACAAAATAAAATTTAAAATTGTTATAATTCGTGTTTGTGATTGTTTTATTAGTGGTGTTTTTAATTTTAAAATAACAAAAGTTATTTAATATTCTTGATAAATGACGTTTCAATTATTATTAATAATTATTAATGAGTGTTATTTTAATGAATAAAAATGACGCAACATGGTAGTAGTGGTAGCGGAAGTGGAAGTAGTTCAAGTGGTTGCAGCAGCCGAAGAGAATTTAAAGATCGTACTTCAGAACGTTCTACAATCAACGAAAAATTAATGGTATAAATATATAAAATATATTATTCTCAAATATTATTACACAAACATACATATACATATATCATATATATAAATACAAACACAAATTATATTTTACAAATGATTATTTTCTTCATTTTTCCTAATTACATTAAATATTCGTTGATTGATCAGCATTTATAATAAAATAAATACCAATCTATACATCAGTTGCCTGCGTATTTATGTATATCTATGTGGGTGGTACATTTTCTCTTATCTATACATACATGCTGGCATATATGTACAATGTATATATTTATAAAAAATGAAAATGGAGAGAAAAAAAAATATAAATTCACGCTAGACAACCGCAAAGAATTGATCGATATTGGGTCGTTGTGCTCGCAATGAATTCTCAGGAATATTAAACTTACGACCGCATTGACCGCACACACATGTAGATGTATATAATGATGTTTTCTGATAAGCCACGATTTCGAGGTCAAATAGAAAAAAATCGATTGACCATATATATTCATAGTGCTGTTAGTGCGAGGCTCTATCAAATAATTTTATCTCTTACTTGTGCTACTTAAATATTCTGTATATAAATTTTTTATTTCATTTGTTTGTTATTATATACGTATTTATTATTTGTTTATACTTTATTCCAGGTTGCTGTGCGAATTAGACCACTGAATGTTGATGAGACAGGACCAAGAGCACTTCATGCTGTAAATAAAAAGGTTAGAATTAATATATTATAATTTATTTTATATATTTTTATATTAATTGTAAAAATTTTATGGATGGATAAATATTGTAGAGTATTTATTGTAATTACTTTGGAGATTAATATAATATTTATTATATTAATTGTAATAATTATTATAAATTATATAATGATGAATAATTTTTTTTGTTTTAGATTGTTATGCTAGATGATTTGGAAAGTGATAAATTAAAACGTAGCTCGCCACGTCAATATTTTTATGATTTGGTATTGGGTGAAGATTCATCACAAGAATCTGTTTATGAAGGAACATCTAAATCACTTGTACAAGATATTATAAATGGTTATAATGCAACAGTATTTGCATATGGCGCTACTGGTGCAGGAAAAACTCATACAATGGTTGGTAGTTCAGAAGAGCCTGGCGTAATGGTACGAGCGTTGAATGATATTTTTCTTGCTGCTCGTCAATTATCTGACAGTGTTGATGTCGAGGTAATAATAAATGAAACGGAATAAAACAAGACAAAGAAAAATAAAACAATGCTCAATATATAATGTTTAATAATAATATCCTGATCATTAATTTCAATTTCATTTGTTGTATTTATTTTTTCAGGTTACAATGTCATATCTTGAGATATACAATGAAAATATTCGCGACCTGTTGAGTCCAAGTACAGGTTATTTGGAGTTGCGTGACGAATCGCGAGGTCGCAATGTACAAGTTACAGGACTTACTGAAGTGTCCACAAATTCAACAGAAGAAGTATGTAAATATAATTAAAAATATTATTTCTACTATTTGAATCAAATTATAAGAATATAAAATTTATTTGTAAATTAATTTTTCTCATATATATTTTAATAATTCATTCAAACAATTATAATTTTATATGTATGTATTTTGTTTATATTTACAAATAATTCTTAATCATAGTTGTATATTGAATTTTATTTTTTATTAGGTAATGAAATTATTGCATCAAGGAAATAAAGCACGAACTGTAGAGCCAACTGCAGCTAATGAAACATCATCGAGAAGCCATGCATTATTGAGTGTCTTAGTGAAACAAACAATGAGATCATCAGCCCGAGATATTCGACGACGTGCGAGAATTAAGCAGGGAAAACTTTTTATGATTGATCTCGCAGGCTCAGAACGAGCCAAACAGACCAAAGTATATAATTATAGCAATATATTTTATTTATATATCATTATAAAACATATTGACTTGAGAGAATTCTCAGAAAATTAAATTAATTTCAATTGAAATTAAATGACCATTAAAAAATAAATTATCCTGTATATCTTTTATTTATTTTATATTCAATTTGAATATATTAATCAATATTTATTGCTATTATTATTAATAATATTATTGTTTTATATTATTAATTTTAGAATCAAGGAAAACGTCTACAAGAAGGTGCACACATAAATCGATCACTTTTAGCTCTTGGTAATTGTATTACAGCATTGGCAGGCGGTGCACGTTATGTTAATTATCGCGATTCCAAGCTAACGCGATTATTAAAGGATGCTTTGGGTGGTAATTGTCGTACGGTTATGATAGCGCACGTTTCACCTGCGGCAATTCATCGGGAAGAAAGTAAAAATACACTTATGTATGCTGATAGAGCAAATCGTGTTACAAATAAGGTGGAACAAAATGTTTTGGATGTAAATTATCATGTGTCACAATATCGTGACATGATTGGTGATTTGAAAAATGAAATATCGAGATTGAGAAATAAAATGGGTAATTCTGAACATGAAAAAACAACTGATGAAGAAACACCATCAATAACACGTGGAAGTGAATTGAGAATACTTCGTGAAAAAATTGTTTCAGCATTTAAAGAACAAATGCGATTGAGGTATATTTTATTAGCAATAATTTTTTATTTTATATTTTACTGTTGTTGTAATATTATTAATTGATTTATAATTTTGATTATCAGGAGAAAACTTATGGAATTGGATAGTCATCTTTTAGGATTAAATATTGCAGCAGAACAACAACATGCTATTATTTCTCATTGGGAATCGAGAAATAATAAACTTTATAAAGTAACAAAAGATTCAGCTCAAAGACGGTCGAGTACTGACAGTCAAGTGGATGAAATTGAGACTGAAGGTGACGATGAAATATAGTAGTGAAAATTAAATGAAATGATTTTTATAATTATAATTAATTTAATTTAATAATTTTGAAAATGATTGATAAAAAAATTTTATTTCATTGTGAATATTTTATATTAGATTCGACAGAAGAACATGAAGTCGATGATATTACTGTACAGCAGGCATGGACAGAGTTATCGGAGATTAGCAAAGAGCAAGAACGTTATGCAGAAATGCGAGCAATAACTGAACGAGAATTAGAAAGCTGTAGACAGCGAAGTGCATCTTTGGAAGACGTTAGTAATATTATATTATATTATAAAGTATAATAATTATTCTCGATCTTTTGATAATCATTATGCTATAAGTTATGACAATTATTGAATGATTTGTCTTTGATGATATTTAGGAATTACCATCACGTATCAATTCAGACGAAGAACGTGAGCTTTTAGCTCTAATGCTTCGTGTTCATGAGCTCGAAGCGGATAAAATGATGTTGCAAAGCGAGCGATTGGTAAAGCAACACGAACTGAGAAGACGAGAACTTTTATTATTACGATACGATCGTCAACGACAAATATCTGATGAAATAATAACAAGACAAAGAAGAATAATGGAAGGTGAGTATTGAACTAAAAAAACAAAATCTCTAGCTAAAAATAATAAACTAAAAAACTATTTCTTTTTACTTTTTCTTCAGATGGAAAAATGATGCTTCCTAATGACTTACAAGAATTGTACATTATGTATCAGCAAGAAATTCATGCAGCTGCTTACAATGATAGTAATCTCGTTGATTTATCAGTTTCTTCCATGTTATTTAATAATCGGCTGCCACCAATAACACGCAGCGACCATTTTGATACTGTGGACGACACAAGAATACCAAGCAGGTATATCTAAAACCATTTACAATGTGTATTTATATACTTGATGATGAAATGAAATAAAAAAATACGCCAATGTATTTTTAGTTCCACAGATTCAGATTGGGAATTTCCATTGCCGGCCATTCCAGAGCCACGAGAAATTGAAAATGTCATGGGACCCACTGTTCGTCCTTTAGTTTCACCATCGGTATTTTTCCCACCGATATCCAATTCAGCCAGCAATAAAATTCAGTTAGCTCCATTCACTTTATTTTATATAATAAATTATTAATTAAATCAATAATCAATAATATATTTGATTCTTCTGTTCACAGAGATAACAAATTACGACGAGTTGCCAGTGAAAATTTCATGAACTTATCAAAGAACACGCGGATTGGACGTTTGTTGAAAGGATGATATTAAACATGGTGTATAAAAATAATATACACATGTACAATACAAAATTCGGTTGTTTAAATAATTAAGCTACTAGTACCTGATGATCAACCGAAATGGATGTATATGAAAAAAAGAAAAATTTATGCGCGATACTTGAACATTTAATTTTACATTAAAAGCTTTGCTCGACGTCGCTTTCTAGCAATCGAGTCAATATTAATATTTCTCGACGATCCTGATGATTTGTCAGATGTATCTCCATAACTGTCGCTAATAGATAATACATCGTTATCAAATGTGAATTCAAATTTTGGATCACTTATGAGAGGTTCATTAGTGCGATCAATAGTTTCTATCACACTATATTGAGTTTCTCCGGATTTTTTAGATCGCAGAGTTATACTCGGTCGAATGATAAACGATTCTGCATTCTCATGGGGCTGGAAACCAAAAATTTGAATTTATTTCCCAGTGATAAGTCAAAATAAATTTATTTGATTATTCTTTTTCATTTGGTGATGAAATAATTTTGTGAACAAACCAGTTCATATTGGCTAATTCGAGAGCTGTCATTTGTTTTTGATGATGACTGTATTGGTGATTGTGTTAATTGTGACACATCATCACTGTTCGTTGATTGTCCTGAGAGTGTTGAATCATCATCCGATGAAGAATATTCACGCGGTTTCTTGACCGTACCAACTTTACGCTTCCATTCCTCCAATCGCGCCTCCCATATGCGCTGTCTGTCATTCCAAAAGTCTATTGTCTTACCATAAATTAAATTATCCTGGCAAGATATCCATCGCACAAATGGCTGCATGATAAACAATTAATAAATAATTATTGTCACGAAAAATCATTATTTATTTGTTATTTATTTATCTGTTATATATTTTTATTTTGTCTTGTAATTTTATTTTTACCGATTTTATTTGACGAGATGATTCGATGAGCTCTGAAAAATCTTTTTTTTTTAATTCTTCAATATTCTGCGATATATTGTTAATTAGATTAAATATATATCCAGATACAATTTCATGACAATCAGATGTCATTATATTTGGAAATGTTGCAGACAAATAATCAATTAAACTCACACCGAAATTCTGCCAATGTATGAAAAATTGTTTATATTGGAAATAATAAATTAATTAATTATTAAGTAAACATACAGACATGTCTCGATGAATTATATTCATGTCCTTGTGCACCATTGCAATATAGCCGATAAAAAAATCATGTTGCTTGCGATTTTTATAATAATCTACCACTAAATATCCTATAGTCTCCATAATAATTGAAAAATGCGTGGTAATATGAACGTCAATTGTTAATGGCATCTCAGGATCCAATGTAAAATATTTTGTATATTGTGGATACGTCTTACAAAACCTGTAAATTATTATTTATCTTATTTTATTTAATAAAGGATAATTCCGAAGAGAAGAAGAAATATTTGTGTTAAATTACCCTAGGAAAAAAACATTTCCATGATATTGTGGATTATCAGCGACTCCAGACCAAACTTTTTTTAATACTGCACGCTCATTTAAGACTGATTTTTCTTTATCTCGGCGATGTATTGTATTACCCATATTTCATTTTGTTTGCGAAAATAAACTCAATTTGATACTTTATTTATCGTAGTCATAAATATCATATGAAAAACATGTGAATGAAGTGAGTTAATAGTTGAGGAAAAACCAAATGAACAATTGTGGCAATTAGTAAAAAAGTAGGAAATTTATCATAGCAATAATTTTCATTTTTATATGACAGTACGAATTTTCTTGGTATAAATATAAAATTGCAATTGTTAACAACAAATTATTGCATTATAAATTTTTAAATAACGATCATTGATAAAAATATACAATTTATTTAAGGTTATATCCACAAATATTTTTTTACAATAATAAATTTATAGATCAAAGAAAAATGCGTATCATAAATTGTGTAATAATATTAAGGAAATGTTGAAATGATTTGTTATTTCGTCACATAATAAAATGCAATGGATCAATTTATCATAAATATAAAATGATTAAACAAGAGAAAAATAATAATTAAAACAGGGCATCAATGCCACCAGGTGTAAATAATTTTATTTGACGATCTAGTAATTTATAAAGATAGGTTGATCGCTCCGGCCAATTAAATAACTTTCTTAATCCTGAAACACGCCATTCAATAACCATAACACCAGATATATCATCTGAATGCCCAGTCCGCAAAGGTTCAACTGCCACGTATAATTGTGACCCACGTTGTAATCCAGCGACAATTCCATTTGGCAAACAATCATTAATATCTGATTGATACGTGTGTCCCAATATACACATAGCTATTTTTTTATCAATTTTCATCAAAGAAATTAAGTACTTAGAATAAAGCCAAACTTCTTTCAGGCTTAAATTTAAATCAAGTAAATGTGTTATATCATCAACAATGATCGTTACATTTTCTCGTACTTTTTTTAATTCCCAAAATTGATCTCTAACTGGAGTAAAAAAATGTTGAACAAGTTTCTCATCCAGTTTCAAAGGATTTGGCATTGTTTTCATGTCATTTAATTGCCGCATATTTTCTGTCAATTCTGGGCTCGATGCATCAACTGAATCATGACCCAATTCTTCAATATTACAAACAATTGACTTCATTGGTTCCACTACCACCACATCACCACGTTCTCTCAATACATTTAAATTATAGCCAAGTTTCATGCCAATATTATGGTAGTGACCAAATGTATTATGAAATAGAACTAATTCTACACCATAACCTTTTTCCAATGATTTTGATAGTACAGTATTGATGAGAAAATTTGCATCTGTTCCATGACGTTCTGAAATAACTATTAAATTTCCTTCTAGATCTATTTGATCAAGGCCAAGAGCTCTACGTACACTGTCAGTCATTTTATATCTGAAACAAAATACAATTTTTATTACCAAGATTTTATTTAGTCATGCTAGCAGCACAGGACCATGTCCTCACATATAACCTCAAAATATTATTAATAATATTTTTTATTTTAGAATGCGAATAATAGAAAACCATCAAACACTCAAAAATAAAATATTAAAATCATAAATTTTATGTTGATAAGTATTTGTAGGTTATCAAATTTGTTTAGATTTGATTAAACTAAAAAGCTTTATTTATTCATACCTTAGAATTGGTAGATTATTTTTGCAAAAAACCACCAGACCGTTGTATTGTATTATGTATTTCTACGTGTAATTATACGAAGAGAATATTCATGATAAGTGTAATGTACGCGCCATTTTTACTTATAGCGCCATTTTCAAAAATTTACCAGTGCCACAATAAATTAAAATAATCATGACACTAATTCTTCTCAACAAAGTATCCAAAAATTTATCCAATAATTCATAAAACCATATCAAATATTTTATCCAAAATAAAATATATCACAATCAAATACAAAAATCATTCAAATTCATAAAAAATATATATTATAGGTTAAGCACACTAGCTATATACATACATATATGGCGATTATTGTAGCAGTTAAATGACCTCTATTTTCTTCATATATTTTTTTTTTATTTTAGCACAGTTGTCTGTCGATCATCCTGATTGTTCTACACAACAGAACACGTGGTGTGGCTGTCAGCAATGATGCGCGCGCGTTCGATTTATTTTCTCTCTGCTCTTATATACATAATTCCAATGTCCATGTACATATATATACACAATACATATTACATATATATACATACCACTGACTACTCTGACATCACAAGTCACATACAAAAATTCAGTTTATCGTTTTCAATCATCAGTCCGAGGCCAACGCTTCGTTCAAGCTGTTGTATTTTATAATAAAACGCATGTTAATTAAACGGTGCGACATATAAATAATTTTTTTTAATCAATTTTCTCCACATATTCCAATATAAAAATTAATATTTACATAATTAGCTTAAAGTATATACAAAACATTGCATTAATATTTTTTATGATTTAAATATTTATAAAAAATTTATAAAAAAAATAATTAGAATATGTGTTTATAATGTATCTACAATGATAATGCAAAATTACGATCGTTCACCTTGTCATTCATGATTTTTATCTATACATAATGACAATATTTTAATAGTTATACAATTTATTGATTTAATTTCATTAACTCATCATAATAAAAAAATGTTATAAGTATTTATATATATTTTATAATTATTATTTTTATATAAGCAATTATTTGAATGAATAAAGTTTGTAATTTTAAAGTTTATGTATGCTATTTAATTTTAAGCTTTGTAGAAATTTATTTTGTATGTATTTTTATTTTTATTTATATCTTTTTGTTTTGGTTTTGTTATTGAAGCCAGGTAGGTAATCCCAATTGATATGGATTCCAAAGATTCTAAAAAACTTTCACGATGGTATTTTGGTGGAATTGCATCGTCTGGAGCAGCTTGTATAACTCATCCTTTGGATTTATTAAAGGTATATTTTGTTTAAAATTGAATAATGGAATGGAATAATTTCCCATGCCAGATATATTGAAAATGAAAAATAAAAAAATTAAGTATATTTATTGAAGTTGTTTTAAATATAAATTATAGAATCTTACAATAAATAATATTGTTAAAATATATGAATAATTTCCTGTTTCATTTTAAATTTGCTTAATAGATTAATTAATGGGATATAGTTATTTTGCATGGCCTCTGTATATGCATAGAAATGAATTGCACAGTGAATAAAAGAATAAAGAAAAAATAGAAATATTTTTACGGCTTTACGAATAAATTTTGTAAGAATTTTTTTAATTGTTCTTTTTTTTTTTTTTTTTTTTTTTTTTTTTTTTTTTTTTTTAATTAGGCTGAATGAATAAGTAATTTTATGTGTGTTATTTATTTATGCAGGTTCAATTACAAACGCAACAAGAGGGAAAAGTATCAATTGTAAAACATACTTTAAAGATTATTAAAAATCAAGGATTTTTAGCTTTATACAATGGCCTCAGTGCTTCTTTATTACGTCAAGGAACATATTCTACAACGAGATTTGGATTTTATGAGGTATAAATATAATATAAAAATTCTATTTTCAAACCGAATTTCAATGTACATGTACATATTATTTTTTTTTCTAAAAATATCAAATTAACTTCCTAGCTGAATGCCTATTTATAACCATTTCGTGGTCACTTTTATTATTAAAATATATTTAGGTTGCAAAGCAAACGATGGAAACGCCCGATCGTCCTTTACCATTTTACAAAAAATTATTAATTGCTGGCTCAGCGGGTGCTATTGGTGGTATTTTTGGCACACCTGGTGATCTTATCAATGTGCGAATGCAAAATGATATTAAATTACTGCCAGATCAAAGACGAAAGTGTGTAATAAATTTTTATTTATAATTAATCCAATAATTCTTCGATATTTTATCATAAATAATTTCATACTTCTTTTTTTAATTAATCATTACAGTTATAAACATGCTTTAGACGGATTAATACGAGTCTGTCGTGAAGAAGGTATGTTCAAGCTTTTTAATGGATGTTCAACAGCTACTGGTCGTGCAGCTTTAATGACAATTGGCCAGCTCAGTTTTTACGATCAAATAAAACAATATTTATTAGAATCCGGGAAATTTAATGATAATTTGGGAACACACTTTACCGCCAGTTTATCAGCAGTAAGTGAAAGAAAAAAAAAAAAACAAAATTACCCCAGTTATTATTATATTCCAAATATTTATAAATATATATTTTTTTTTGTTATTGAATTGGAATTTTATTGATTTCTTTTTTTTAAGGGAGCCATTGCCACAACTCTCACACAACCATTGGATGTTTTGAAGACTCGTGCTATGAATGCCAAGCCTGGTGAATTCAAGGTAAACATAAAATATTGACATTTATAATCATTTATTTATATAATGAAATAAATTAATTATTCATATTTTTATTTTGTAGAATATTGGCGCGTTGATAGTGTACACTGCTAAGTTGGGACCATTAGGATTCTTCAAGGTATTATAAAGTTACATAACAATACCATAAAATTTTGTTGTAAATAATAATAAACTTTTTTTTTTTTTACTTTTCAGGGATTTGTTCCAGCATTTGTACGATTAGCACCGCATACAATTTTGACATTTGTTTTCCTTGAACAACTTCGCATTTACTTCGGTCATGAACCGGGGAAAAAAGCGGATTCTTAATGATCAATTAATTTTTTAGCCAACAATAATTACAAAATCGTGATGAATTTCGAAATAAGCAAAGAAAAAACAAAACAAAATTTGCCATGGTTAATTGAATTTCATTACGACATATACAGATATATATGTAAATAATTATTGTATATTGCCACGGAGAACGCGAATGATATCATCATGAGATAATAATATTTCCATAGATATATGAAAATACATATATCAAACTGTTGTGATAAACTCAGCATTCCAATACGTAATGAAAAAATATTTTTATTAATCATATTATATATTTATACACATATACGCTGACTATATTATCAACGTTACATTTATACAAACAGAAGAAAAATAAGAGTGCGCACATAATGTCCAAATATTATTTTTTTAATCATAAACAAAAGGAATATCTGAGGTATTATTATAAAAAGAAATCATCTTATAATTATTTATACAATTTCTTTTCTGACCAATATACAAAGAACAATTATTCCATGATTAGTCATTTTTTTTTTATGAAAAATACCATGAGCTTATTGATTTTTATTTTATATTAAATATAAATTTTGATTTCATGTGTGTAAATTAGAATAATTTATAGGAAAAAAAAAAATAAATATATATATATATGTATTGATTGGTGCTGGATAACTTGTTATGCATGTAACAGGATTGCTTATTTAATTTTGTATGAAAATATACAGATATTTGATTGATACAGGGCAATAGTTCAATAATGAATTGTATATGTACTAGTAAATTTAAATTATCGTTCATACTAGTGAAAAAAAAATTTAGGTTATGCATGGTTATTATATACATGTAATAAATGAGAGTTATAAAACCAATTGAGTTGATGAATCAATATGAAATAATTGATAGAGAATTGATATTTATACATAGAAATGAAAAAGGAATTAATTTGTGAAAAGGAAATTGATATTTATATAAAAATAAATTGAAGGTTTTTGATATAGGTACGAAATAAAATAAAGCTTGATGGATGGTATATACTTAATTATAATGAAAATAAAATTGGAGAAATATTTTCCGTATTATTTACTTTGTTTTATTGCTTGCTACTTATCCAAATTTATAGACAATTTATATAATTATTATGAATGAATAAAATAGTCCGTTTATTTTTTGCACATAATTTTTTGTTTTTCTTAGTTGTACATTTATCATTCTGCTAATGTTCATTATTGTCTTTGCAATTTTCTTTTTAAATAAAATATATTGAAATTGTGCAATTATGTAATTATTTTCGTTGTTTTGTCCACATATATAGAGAAATTAAAAGAAAAATAAATGAAAATTGATGTAAAATCATTAAATATATCATAAATTATACGAAAATTCATATGCTAATGAGGAGAAAAAACTTTTTTTTCATTTTATAACATGATTGATAAATGGTTGTCGTTTCAAAATGCGCGAGTAAAGATAATGAAAAATAAATTTCCACAAGTAGAAATAGATTATGAAAGCCTAAATATATAAAGATTAATTCTTTTATATATATAAAGATACCTAAATATATATGTATATATATATAAAGATTACTTAATAAATGATATATATGTGATGAATGTCGTCAATCATGAAAATTCAGTGTTCTTATTATGTCCAATTACTAAGTGTCTAAAATTCCAGCGAAATAACAATATAGTTGTGTAAAAAAAAATTGAATAGCTAATGCTTTTGCATAACACTTCAGATATCGTCGACCGATTAAAAAAAAACAACTTACGTACAGATTCATGCCCTAGTGGCTACACAATTAATTGATTAATAAACTTATATACACTATTTTTTTTTTGATTCTTCTGGATCAGGAAGACTTAAAATTTTTTCAACAAATCCAGGTACATCAGTATCTTTCGTTGAATGTGTAACAATAAAGTCGAGTTCCAACAACTGATTGTAATTAGGACGAATTGTGTAGTCTTTTATTAAGCTTGAAAAAAAAAAAAGAGAAAAAAATTAATCAATACATATTAAATACACGCATCATATTTATTTGAATTATTAATATTAAATTTGTGTATTTTCTTTATGAAGTTTTTGGGTATCGGGTTAATAATAAAACAAAATTAAAATTATTATGTATTTACCATTTAGCAATAAACTCTTCAAAAGCTTGAGAAAATTGTCCTGGTGGTAATTTCGGTGCATCGTCTTTAACAACTTGTTTCAATTGTTCAAATGGCGAACGCCATGAGTCATATGGAAATTTTCCTGTGGCTAATTCTGTAAGCGATATTCCTAATGACCAGACGTCCGATCTAATGTCATATTGTGATGGATTTCCAGCTGGGTCTATCCTCTCTGGCTAAATAATTTAAAAAAAAAAATAATTAAATACAGTTTATAATTACGAATAATTATCACAAATTGTTCAATTTATATTTCAGTTATTTTCTCTATTTTTTTTCTTTCTTGTGTTTACAACTTACAGCCATGTACGGTTTACATCCAGCGTCAATTGTCTTTGCCACTGAATCCACAAGATATCCCGATATTCCAAAATCACACATTTTCACTGCCCCTTGTCGATTAATCAATATATTGCTAGGCTTTACATCTCTATGAATGACCCTGAGTTTTGTATACAAATAATGCAGAGCGTTAACTACCTGAAAAAAAAAAATCGTCAACAAAAATAAATATAAATTCCAAATGAATGTTGTGTAATATAGGAAAAAAAAATATTCTATTTATATTTCATCGTTGAATTCTTCAACTTACTGCGAATGCTATTTTTCCTAAAATGTCCTCAGGTATTGGGCAATTATTATGGTAAGCCTTTAAGTAAAATTTATCTAAACTCATGTCCATTACTTCCATACAAATCCAAACATCACCTTCACGAAATAGTGCACCATAAAATTGTACTGTATATGGACAATCTGAACTACGCATTGATATATCCAAATCCATTAATAATTGCTTTTGTTCTCGTGTATTAACTGTTGCAGCAATTCTCTGAACAAATAATAAACAAAATTATCCATTAATAAATAAATAAAATATTAATGAAATTAATATCTTTTTGTTTCTTAAATGAAACAAATTCTCACCTTTACTGCCATAATTGTTCCAGTCTGTTTGTGTCTCATTTTTTCAACGAATCCATATGCACCGTGACCAAGTACACACAAACTCACGAGATCATCAGCTTCAACTTCAAAAGTCTTTTCTCCAATTGTAATCGTCGTGCGTTTATCTAAATTTCTTGGCGGTGTTCTAAAACAAAATCAAAAGAATACCAATATTATCCAAAAAAACAACATAAAATATACGAAATTAATTAAGTAAAATGCAGATAAATAAATAATTTAATTGATACTTACACTATAACAGGTTCGGTAGAAACTTGAAGCCTCAAATTTCTATTTCCTCTTCGTAAAGCCATTTTTTACCAAGAATTTTTCAAGTAATAATTCGAAATAAATTTATATTTATTAATGTATATATGCAGAGGCAAAATGAGGATAAGAGATGGAGCGATTTGTAGCTCACAACGGACTCACGACGACTGATAATTCGTTATCATATTCAATTTAACGATGATATGGCAGCAGAGACACCACCAATTAACCTGAGAAAGTTATACAAATTATTAATAGGTATATAAACAAACATCAAGTTACATTGAAATACAATTAATTTGCTTGAGGTTATTATTGAAGAATATTTTCGTAACTGAATCTTATGTAAAAAAAATTATTGACATTATCACAATATATTTATTTTGATATAATTAAATATATGAAAAAAAAAAACAAAAATATTTCGAACTCAAGTTATGAACGATATATTATTATTTATTATTCTGCACTCACCGTAATTTTGTGTATAAAACCCAAAGTTTCTCAAATCCGTTGCCCATATATGAATATTTTTATCCAAGTTGAACAATGCCGTGAAGTTGGATGTAATGGCTAATATCAATAATAATAATAAGAATGATAATGTAATGAAAATAATAATGATGATGATAATAATTATAACAATGATGAAGTGTTGACGTTGAAAGAGTGAAATCAATATTTCGAATTATCATGATCATATGACAAACAAATGATCTCTGGAAATATTGATATATTTAAAAAATATTTTTAAAGAATTGTCAAGGAAAATATTCTTAACATTTTTTTTTTACATGCATTAAAAAATCTCTACAAAAACATGGATGTTCAATATATGAATCTGCATTATCATCTTAGAAGGTAATTCAGTTTTATGTTAAATTTCTGATTATTTATCATAATGAAGTGTAATTTCAAAAAAAAATATTCAATTTTTTTCCGCCATAACCTAACTAAAAAAAAAACATTTCCAATATCGCTTCAGAAAATATTTATATTTATTATACAATATATTGTGAAATTTTTGGGAAAATTTTTATCATCTAAAATTATCTATATATTTTTTATTTAAATAATTATTCTACATGAAAATAATACAAATATAATTATAATCATATATGTATATTGAAGAATAAGTACTTGCGGCTAGTTTCAGTTTATTACCGTAGCGACATTATGCGGTTGTAATGCAAACTAATAAATGATCCATATGTATATCATACAGGCTCTTCCTTTCAATTATAGCGTGACAGATCAAATGTTTGACAGATTTTTGTTTGATTATTTATCATTAATAAATGTGCAATAACTTTAACTAAATTTGTTCAATATTATATATTTATTATAAATGTTATTTGGTATTTATATAGCTTGTGAAATAATTTTATCTACTTGAAGTAAAATAATCAGTAGCGCCATGCCGGTGACGCCCTTTCCATCGTAAAAATTCGTCATCTTCCAGAAGATAAATTATTATTTTGTATATTTCTACAATAAATATTGAATTTAGGTGATATTTAATAATTTTAAACATGGATAGTAAAGGACAGAAGGTCATCGTATGTGATAATGGAACGGGGGTAAGGTTATGTGTGCTTTATGTACAATTTTTTTTTTTTCTACGAAATAAAATGTAGATATATATCTCCCACATAGTTTCTATGTACTATCAAGTTATCATTGATTTGTTTCCTGAGATATGACATAGTTCTATGAATCGTATCTCTATTTAATTTTACAATTTTACATAACCTTAAATAATAATAAAAAAATTTTTTTGAGATAATATTTTTTTTTTTAATTTTTAGTTTGTCAAATGTGGATATGCTGGTGCTAATTTTCCAGCACATATATTTCCATCGATAGTGGGACGTCCAATTATTAGAGCATTAAATAAAATTGGCGACATCGATGTGAAGGTAAGAAAAAATATAATTAATTAATAAACATGCACACATACAGTCAAACTCATACAAGTAAAAATATATTATTTTTTGGCCGAGACATTCCTGTAGAATGAAATATTTACGGGTACAAGATTGTCATAAATCAAACAGAAATATTGAATGAATATATAGAATAATATTTCTGGCAAGATTAATTTTTTTTGTTGTTTGATCTTCATTTTTTACATATTTAATTTGATGGAATATGAAAGAAAATTAATTTTAATCAAATTGTTATACTTTTCAGCAAGAACTTTGCGTTCGTGTAAGTCAGTTTTTAGTACCCAGTAGTGTGTCCTTTGTGCTAGACTCCATTTGAAATACAAATAATAACAAAAAGAAAAAAAAAATAACTCCATAAAAGGATTCGGAGAGAAATAACTGGTTGGGATTTTATATACATGTACATCCTAGTGCTCAGCTCGTATTCTCGAGCATTAGAAAAATAACACCATTGGCTATAAAAAAAAATTGATGTTCTAGCACACTTGATTTGCATTAAAAAAAAAAAAAAAAACAAATAATAACTAACATAAAGAGAAAAATAAACCTAAATTTTGAAATACGTTTTATAAATCAACTAATCAGATATGTAAAAAAATATTTTTTTTATAAATTATTAATTGTGTTTATGTGCTTACATTTGCCATCAATAGGACGTGCTTAACTTGCCTGTAAGTTAAATTGTACCACCCGTAAAAAAACGTGAATGACAAAATTTTTATTTATTTATTTATTTTTTTCATTAATTTCTTTAATAATTTTACATCTGTATTTTTTTTTTATATATATTCTTCATAATTTAATAGTAAGCTTGAGAATTGATATTGAATTATTTCTATGCATTGTTATTCATTGAATTCAAAATGTTATTAATTATGAATCGTGTTTCTTTGCGATCGTTATTTGCTCTAGTACTTCGTGTTGCATTTGTGTAATATTTTAGTTTTGAAACATAACAAAAGTAAAAGAAGAAAAAAAATTTTTATGTGTGCCCAGAGAATGCTGAATTTATTAGAAAATTATATTTAAGTTTAATTTACATTTTATTATTACAACAGGATTTGATGGTTGGCGATGAAGCCAGTAAACTACGTTCATTATTGGAAATTAGTTATCCTATGCAGAATGGAATTGTCAGGTATAATTTTGGATGACATTTCAATATTTAATTTTAATCTTTTTTTTTTTTTTCTCGTTTGCTCCGAATGTTTTGCATCATTATTATAGTAGGAGAATATTTCAGAAATTGGGAAGATATGTGCCATGTATGGGATTATACATTCGGAAAAGAAAAAATGAATATAAATCCACGTGAATGTAAAATTTTATTAACTGAACCTCCAATGAATCCAACGACAAATCGTGAAAAAATGATAGAGGTAGCAACAATATTAATTAATATTACATAAATTACATATATTAATCACGTAAAAATGAACTAATAAAAAAAATATTATTTATTGATATATATTTATGAAAAATTACAATTAGGTTATGTTTGAAAAATATGGATTTGCTGGAACTTATGTGGCAGTGCAAGCTGTACTTACGCTTTATGCTCAAGGTCTTATAACTGGAGTTGTGGTAGATTCTGGTGATGGTGTAACACATATTTGTCCTGTTTATGAAGAATATGCATTACCTCATCTTACACGAAGACTTGACATTGCTGGTCGCGATATTACAATGTACCTTATAAAATTATTATTGTTACGTGGCTATGCATTTAATCATTCAGCTGATTTTGAAACTGTGAGAATGCTCAAAGAAAAGTTGTGTTATATTGGTTACAATGTTGAGAGTGAAGAGAAATTAGCTGTTGAAACAACGGTTCTCGTTGAATCTTATACTGTAAGTAATAATTATTTTTTCTTATTTTATTTATTCAATATTAATTAGATGATTTATTTATTTATATATTATTAATTTCAGTTACCCGATGGACGTGTAATTAAAGTTGGTGGAGAAAGATTTGCTGCGCCTGAAGCTTTATTCCAACCGCATTTAATTAATGTCGAAGCACCAGGAATTGCTGAATTAGTATTTAATACAATACAGTCAGCTGACATTGATATGAGGAGTGAATTATATAAACATATTGTTTTGAGTGGCGGTAGCACAATGTATCCGGGTTTACCATCGAGATTGGAACGTGAAATTAAACAGCTCTATCTTCAAAGAGTATTGAAAAATGATGTTTCAAAATTGGGAGTACGTTTAATTTTTAATTTAAAAAAAAATTTTGAAAATTGAAAAACAAATATTCTTGGATATTATAATTTTTTTGTTTTCTTTTAGAAATTCAAAATAAAAATTGAAGACTCACCAAGACGCAAAGATATGGTGTTTATAGGCGGAGCTGTCTTGGCTGATTTAACACGAGATCGAGAATCATTTTGGATAACGAGAGAAGAATATGAAGAGAAGGGACTTAGTGTATTGAAAAAATTAACTACATATGATTCAAAGTGATTTACAAACGGGAAACAAATTGAAATCAAATGTGTTTCTTCTCTATGAAAAAAAAAAAAAAAACATTTTGTGAAGAATAATTCCAAACTTACATACACTCCTAAAGAAAATGGATAAAATATGGTGTAGAAAATCTCGCACTATGGTTCTTGCGACAATGATATATAAGTAGATAAACGTTAATGTGCCTAATTTGTTGGCACTTTTATGTAAATATCACGAAATCTTAATGAGAAAGAAGAAAAAAAAAACCGAATTTTGGGCAGATTTGTCCAATAAAGATTAATAATTAATAATGTTTTCACAACTGTTATGAAACGAATAATTTTAGTCGGTTATGCCACTAGAATATTTAAATAATTCGAAATTTACTTCTGTCTTCATGAAAA